>PVJA010039089.1:0-19370 GCA_004027025.1 Myocastor coypus | reverse complement strand
CTCCCCTCCCCTCCCCTCCCCTCCTCTGTCATCTCCTCTTTTTTCCTCTTCTCTTTTCTTCTCCTCTTTCCTTGCCTTGCCTTGCCTTCCCTTTCCTTCTTCTCCCCTTCCTTCCTCTTCCCTCCCCTCCCCTCCCCTCCCCTTCCCTCTCCTCCCATCCTCTTCTCTTCTTCGTAGTCTGGACTCCAGCCTCTTACATCCTGCAGTGGTGGAAATGTTTTATATTCATGTTACTCCTTACTGTAGTCACTGCAAACACATATCTATTGAGCTCCTGCCAGGTAACTAGTGAAACTGATTAATTGAGCTTTAAATTTCATTTAACTTTAGTTGATATAAATGGAAAGAAGTACAATTGGTGGCTAGTATACTATACATTATAGATTTAGTGTGCTTTTGGAGATGAATAGAAGCCTAAACTATTGTCTTCTTTTTCTTGTATCATTTTTCTTGTCTTCATTTACATTGTTCCTCTCTCTTTCTCTTTGAACAGAGATCTTTCATGCAAAGTTAGTAGTGTAGAGAACTCCTGATTATTTATATTAAAAAGTGGGGAATGAATTGCATGGTGAAATCTTCCTACATTATCATTTTTTTTTTTTTTTGTCTGTTTGAGACAGGGTCTTGCTATGCAGTTCAGGCTGGCCTTGAGCTCACTTTTGTAGCCCAGGCTGGTCTCCAACTCACCTTGATCCTCCTGCCTCAGCCTCCTAAGTACTGGGATTACAGGCATGCCCCACTATGCCTGGCTCCTACATTGTCTTTTAATCAACTTTATCTTCCAAGAGTAGGAATTTTATCCAATGATAAAACACAATTACATTTGACAAGAGTGAGCACTCGAGCACTAATATTCACCGAATCAGCCAATAAATTTTCTTTTTTATGTGCAAGTTAGTTTAATGTCAACTTCTATCAACTAAAAAAGTTCTTAGTTTATATGAATAGCATGAGGTCATTGAATGCCATGTGTGAAATAGTGCAATACTGTGATTACCAAAATGGGTTATGTTTTCACTCACCTGACTTGCCTCTGGGATCCTGCAGAGTGACACAGTCTTTTACTTGGTCTATTCACTTAGCATACTCATGGAAATCCTGTGATTCTCATGGTTTGGAGCAGAGAATTACATGGCAAAAGCCTTGGTCCCTCTACATGTTCTGCCCTCTGGTCCCCTTAAATACTCTGATACCTGTGTGTTGTTTTTGGATCTCATTAAGTGTGTCATTGTTATCTTCCTTGGACTTGAGGCCACATGACAGCATACGAGGTTATTTCCATGCTGGGAACAGCTGTTAGTATCTCTTCACCTTCATTTCAGAGAAACTGATTCTATTGGCAAGAGATCAGAAGGCCACCCAGACAATAATGGGGTGTCTCTTTAGCAACAGAGAAATGGAAAGATCATCCTCCAGACCTTTGCTATGCCCCAGCTGTTTCTGGGCAGTTCTTCCATTTCACTGATGAAAACTCAGCTTTTTTTCTTTATTTGTTTCCTATTCACATGTCCCAGCTCTCAGTGGGGAAACAGAATTGTCCCATTTTATTGCATTGCTTGCTGTTTTAGTACAATACTGTGCTTGAAGTTATAGCAGAAAGAGATGGCTGTTGTGCAGAAGGTGCGTTCCCTGCCTGCTGGGAACAGACTCTCCAGATTTATCCCTGAGATCATGCACCACCATATTAGCCTTTTTCTAAAAGGCAAATGGAAGCGGAAGGATTGTTCTGATCAGTTTTTCAGTTGACTGATCTTTGGGGTTGTGTTTCTCTTGTCCCAGACTTTCAAATATTTGGTGTGTCCAACCATGCCAGGTTTGCCTACTTTTCTATTGAAGTAAAATTCACATAACATGAATTTTAATATATTTTAGGCATACAGTCCATGGACTTTTAGTGCATTTAGCATGTCCTGCAACTATCATTACTACCTGAGTTAAAGCTATTTCATCACTAATAAGGGTAATCTGTCACTACTATGCAGTAATTCCTCATTTCCTTTTCTTCCCCAGCCACCAGAAAACATTGATTTGCTTTGTTTCTATGGATCTGAGTATTATGGTCATTTCCTACAAGTGAGAACATACATGTGTGTTTTTGTATTTTATTTTTTTTGCTGAACATATTTTCATGGATCATACACGTTGAAGTTCTATATTTTTTGGAGGCTGAAAAAGTCAAGCTCCCACTGTAGGTTGATAAATCACAGCATTAATTCAAAAAAATTAATTTTAATTAATCTCTGACTGACTTTTTCATATTTCTTTCATGGGTATTACATAACTTCAAGAATATTTATTTACTAAGATAGAAGGTGGTGTTACTCTTAAATAGTCTACAAATACATTTTTCCATCGACTGTTGGGAAAATGAAGAGGTAAATATCAAAAATAGCCAATGGAAGATGAAAGGCTAATAGTAATAGAGAAGTAAATTAAATTAATTTATTGCAACTAAGACTAAGACTAGTGATAGACTGAGCTTCTTGGAAGATAAAATGGAAAAGGAGTTAGTGGGTTCATAGTTCTGCTTTCTGATAAATCTGCTTATTGTGTTGCCTGGACTTAAACTCTAATGCAAGTTAAGTATGTGAATCCTTCTGTGAGGGATACTGAATAACTTAATGAAAAAATATCTTCAGAAGCCACCCATTTTTTTAAAAAAACTTGCCATAACTATACCTTGGCCTGACTCATCAGCTGATTTTCTTATGCCCATACAAGCTTTTCCATATGTTAAGGGGTTTCCATGTTTGGCTCGCTAAGACACCATCAAAGCTGTGAATCTTATCCCAGGTTTTCTTGGGTTTTATATTTCCACTTTCTAAGGTAGCACTTATCAAACTTGTAATAAGAAATTTTGTCTCAATCAATCATGTTCTATGCTTACTGTAGAGACAGGAGCTGTGATATCTAAGTAGTAGAGATGTGGATCTTGCGCATGAGAACATGGTATTTAGTGAGTTATAGGAACATTTAAATGAACCACAGGAGGTTGATAATATGAATATATGACATGTACTGGGTTAAGAGTCATGAACAGGTAGAGTATCATCTATTTAGAAGGCAGACTAGCATCAGTGTGGGTAAGTAGTATTCTTGCATGTCTGCCAACTCTGGGGAAAAAAAAAAAGGAACAGCATACCCTGGGATCAATCAAGAATCACCTTTGTGTTTCTTCATTTGATCTGTAAATGACGACTTTCTTCTTTTTTATTTGATGATTTCTACTTTTTTTTTTTCTTAACAAACCATAGAGGCAGTGTTTTCTGGCTCATACCTTAAAATAATAAGTAGAAAAAAAAATAAACTTAATTTTGCAGGTAGGGTTTTAGCTTAAATGTAACTAAGATGAACTTGTGTACCCTACACATGACCAGCTTCCCCACCCTTCATGTTAAGTAAGACGTCACATATTTCATTACTCCCATTTGTCTCTATAAGGACTATTCCAGTCTGAATATTTACAGATGTTTAAATAGTTTCTAACCACTCTTTCTGCTTTTAGCTCCCCATGACTTTGTGAACTTCATGTAAATTAAGTTTAGAAACTTATGTTATATGTTGCTGCAAAAACTTTGGAGGTGGTTTTATAAAATACAATTAATGTGAAAATCACCAGATTTATAAGTAAATGACATAATAAGATCAAAGAAAAAAGTGAGTGTAGAGAGAGTAGCAAGAATCGGAAACAATTAAAAACAAAATATTAATGTGCTGACCTGTAAAAGCCTTTAGTCAACAGCTTCTGACATTGCCAGTTCTGCTGAAAACCCAGTACTATTATGGACTATTGGACTATATATATAGCTACTTTCTCTTAGTTCAATGAGAAGAAGGATTTTTACTTTTTTTTGTGTGTGTGTGGGACCAGGGTTTGAACTCATGACCTTGCACTTGCCAGGCAGGCACTTGTGCCATGGAGCTATTTCCCCAGCCCCAAGATTTTTACTAATAGTGTTTAGAAAATATATTATGTCTGAATCTTATACTTGGAACAACTGCTATGAAGACAACAATATGTAATGTATTAATTATTGTAACTATCCTACTAATCTGTTTTGAAACTGTCTCATTGTTATTTCTCTCTCATTAAAATTAATAAAATTAAATAAGAAAGAAATAAAGCACATTGTGAGTGGAAGAAGAGCACCCTACTTGTGACCAGACTGGCTAGCATTCCTGGGCCTTATCAGCATTCAGTTTTCCTTGAATTACTTGTGACTTTGTCCTTGCATTCATGAGATAGTGAACTTTGTGCTGTGTTCTGTCCAGTACAACTTGGTGTGCATCATTAGCCCAGAAGTTTTGCAGAAATTGTGTAAATTTAAACTAGGAGAATTATCCTGAATTATTAAAAGAACAGATAATTACAAACATTTATCTGATCCAGAATTTGAGGGAGTTGTCAGGAAATGACAGCCTACCAGGGTTAAGGCAATGCCAGTCCAATCAAGGGACTGATTTAGTAATCACCCATCCTTAATCGTAGCATTATACCATAAACCAATCATATTCTAGATTTAGCCACTTCTGAAAAAGCTGTACCTATGATGACATGAGGATTTGGGGGCACATGTAGACATCATAACATAAAGTAAATGAGAAGGTCCTAGTAGGGACTAGTTCAGAAGATGAGGTTTCAAAATTCTTTTATGGTCAAGATTGGGAAGCCTGACCCTACAGCATAAATGACCATGCTACAAAGGGGATAGAGATGTGGATAGAGATGAATCTAGAAATGCATTCAGGCCACTGTGGTGGGAATACTACCATACTAGTCATGGACTCTATGGCCCTATTTAGAGCCCTGTAGTTTTTCTTGCTTCTTGGCAAAGCTATAGTTCTCCATATTCGAAAATGATTATGTCTTTATAGTCTGTGTGTCAGAGTATATACTTTTTCTGGCATCTCAGTTTACTAGCCTGTCTCATTTTTACCTCATTTTAATATTCTTGAGCTTTAAAGACTTATTGTAGAGAAAGCTTTAAGTCAAGTGATCTTTACTTTTTTTTTTTTGAAAATGATGAAGCTTTAGTTATCTGTTCTTGTGTTACACATAACTCAGACTTAGCTGTGGGAAGCAACAACCATTTTATTTTACTTTATTGTCTGGAAAAGTTGTTTTGTTTTGGTTTAGTATAACAAAAGTATATTCTGACCATATGTTTTGCTTGCCATAAATTTATACATGAATTTTTTGATTACTTATTTCGGTTAAAAAAATTAGAAGCACATCATTACATCCATTGTGGGGAGCTGGTACATGCATGTAACACAATTCAATTCTTTTTTTTTTGCCACTCCTTCTGTTCTCCTCCCATATCTTGGCCTCCTTCAAGAAATCCTATGGACAACATATGTTCAGAAAGACAGTCAGGATACATGAGTATGGATGGCTTCTCTTTGTCCTATGATCTCTGGGACTGGTAAGACTTGAGTGTCTGGGATCATAGGGTTTCTTTATGCACATATCTGGGGCTTGGGTTGGGACAGCAAACCGTTTTGACTCAACATTGGAGTCTCCATTCAGGTTGGACTTTTCCAGGAGAACTAGCATCTTGAGAAGAGCTATTCAACAGAGCCAAGAACACTCTGCTATATTTGTTTCACTGAAGTAGTCAGAATCTTCCTGCCTTTACCTAATTTGGATCTGGAATGTTCTACAAAGATACATGTACTAGAGGCTTAGTTCCAATCATAGCATTATTTGGAGGGAATAGCAACTTTAAGAGGTGAGGCCTAGTGGGAGGTCTTTAGGTCTAGTGGGAGGTCTTTAGGCCTAGAGGGAGGTCTTTAGGCCATTTCAAGGCCTTAAAAGTGGATTGTGGAATCTTGACTCTCTGTTTTCTTTTCTTCTCTTGTTTCTGATGTATGTTTCCTTTGCTATGTGCTTCTGCCCATGTTGTGTTGCCTTATCATAGGCCTAAAGCAATGGGGCAAGTTGATCATGGGCTAGAATCTCCTTAGGTAAGAGCTAAAATAGCCTTGTTCTTTCCTTAAGTTAATTATGTGAGGTGTTTTGATATAGTGACCGAAAACTAACACACGCTTCTATCTTCTATACTCAAAAAAGAGACTTAGAACTAGTCTCCCAGTGGGTTACATGGCAAAGAATTTGTGGCCATGAATTTTGAACTTCCATAGGATGGTGGCTGCATGCTTAGGGTATATTGCCTTTGTTTGTGCAAAGAACGCTGCTTACAGTGTTACTAGAAGTACTAAAGATGATCTGTCAAAGAGTTATGACTTCATTGGTAAAGAACTAGATGGAAAATATCTTCAACTTTGTGGGCCATGCAATTCTGAAGAACCTACTCAAGGTTGTCTATGACCTCAGTCATAGAAATACATACATAAATGAATGAATGTGGCTCGTTCCAATATCTTTATTTATGGACTCTGAAATTTTGAGTTTTGTATAATGTTCAGGTGTCACAAAATGCCACCTGGAAGGAAGGTACTGAATTTGTCCCTCAGGCCACATTTTGCTGATCTAAGGAGATAATCTTTTGCAGTTTATGGAATGTGTTAGGTGATGAATTATTATCACATGAATGATTATTGTACCCATTCATTCAGAGTCACATCAAAGAGGCAGCTGACTTTTGTGATTGATTTAGTTTTCTCATTGGAGTATATAATACACAATTCAACACACAGATAAATTAAACAGAGTCATAGCTGCCTTCGAGCTAATACAAGTATTTTGCAGAGTCATGTACTAGCGGAAGGCACACAGACACTATTATCATCAGTCCAGCTTTCACTATTTGCTTGAACTTTGTGTATCTCTGGCCAATAGTGGCAATTAAGGGCTGATCTCAACCCTTTCACAGTAGTGAAAATGTTTCACTCCGACTTGCTTTCCCTCTACATTTGTTACTAAGATGATGACCTTCCTTTACTTTTCTGTTACAATTCTACTATGTTTTCCCTCAAAATAATTTTCAACCACATTTTTAAATGCAGAGTACTGAGCCTGGAGTCTGCCATGAATTGAACTTTCAATGCTGTGCTCATTAGCCAGATACTCTAGCACCCAGAGAAGTGGTTAAAACCTGCTTTCTGGAATCTGAAGTCTTTGGGTTCCATATATGGCTCTGTGACTTGCAAACTGTGTGACTTTGGGAAAGTTGTTCAACTTTCCTGATTTTCAAGGACCTAATCTGTAACATCACAATAAAATCAATGTGCCCTTTAAGGTTATACTAGCATTCAGTAATGTTATGTACATAAGTTTCTGGGAAGTAATAAATGGCTAATAAATATTTGATACAACCACAAATATTACTGCAACTGACTTAGGAATTCCCTGGGCTCTGTGCTTATTCTAGTGGGCAGTTAGAGCTACGCCAGGGGTATGATTAAATGTTGTTAGTCTAATTGATTTTGTAAGCAGCAGAATTTAATATTCATCTTTAGTTAAATCTTTATTTATAATTTTCTGGAATAACAGAATTTCAGCAGAATCTACCTAGTTTTGTGAAAATCAGTAAACAAATGAACTTCTACACTTACTGAATAATTATGTATTTAGCCCCTGTCATATAATAGACACTATTTACTTAGTGAATAGGTCTTCTGGAAAGATTTTTCTTTCTTTCTTTCTTTCTTTCTTTCTTTATTTATTTATTTTATTTATTTATTTATTTATTTTTGTCTTTTTGAGACAGGGTCTCGCTATGCAGTTGAGGCTGGTCCTGAGCTCACTTTTGTAACCCAGGCTAGTCTCGAACTCGCACCAATCCTCCTGCCTCAGCCTCCCGAGTGCTGGGATTACAGGCGTGCGCCACCACGCCCAGCAGGGAGAGATTTTTAAATGTAAATTTTCAAACTACACTCCAAGGCTCTCTGACATTACAGTTCTGGTGGGCAGGCTAGAGTTTGAATTTTGCTCAGATTCCCATGTGATGCTGCCCCTGGCTCCAGGCTACTTCTTGAGGATCACTAGTCTAGGTGGTCCCTTCTGGTCCTCCTCTTGGGAGTGGCATTTTGTTCCCACTAACAGCTTTCACTCATGAAGCCAGACTCTGTCCTAGCTGTAACACCCATACTTGTGAATGAAACAGACAATTCCTGGCTTCTTGACTCTTCCATCCTGGTACTTATGGAAAGGATTGGAGATGAAGCAGGAATCTTCTAAATTACTCAATTTCATCATTTAAAAGACCCTAGGAGGGACATACTGTTATCTCTCGTTTTATAAAGCTGAAGCCAAAGACTAAGGAATGTGTCCACAGTCCTGCTATGATATGTAACAGAGCAGAGAAGTTTAGTTCAGGTGGTTTACTCCCACAGTCATGCATTTTATGCTAATGTTACACATAAATGATGAGAAAGTAGAAAGAGTCTTAGTACATCCAGGCTGCTATAAGAAAATTCCATAAAGATGGGAGCTAAAAACAACAGAATTACATTTTACACACTTTCAGAGGCTGGAAAGTCTGAGGGAAAGACACCAGCAATTTTGTGTCTCAGGAGGGAGTGCCTGGTGCTTTACAGGCACCATTTCCTCTCTGCAGACTCCCAGGGTGGAAAGCAGGGAACCCCTCCACAGTTTGTTTTGTAAGAGAATCAGTGCTATTTAGGAGGGTTCTGCCCTCGTGCCTTAGTCAACTATCAAGTGCCCTGTGTCCTACTACTATCCCAAGGCAGCTTGGGTTTCATGATAGTCCCTTAGAAGGACAATCAGAGCTGTGAAATTTGCTGAAAAGTTGAAAAAGGTCGAGCTTTTGCTTTGCTAATGTAGATGATCATCAACTTGACGCCAAAGACTAAACTAAAATAAGAATTAGAGGAAAGAAGAAAGAATCCTTATAGTCATGACTGCTAGAAAGTACTTAGGTTTAAAAATGTTAAAAGCTGTAAACATCCAGATCCTTTCTTGAAAGTCACAAAAGGATCAAAATAGTTTGAATAATTCTATTTTTGAAAGGTAGAAACCACTTCCAGGAAGCACTAAGTGCAATGAAAGAGTAGAGTGGGGCATTAAAGTAGCTACTCCAGGGCTGGCCAAATAGCTCAGCTGATTAAAGTGCCAGCAAGCAGGTGCAGGAGCTGGGAGTTCATCCGTGAGCTTACTGTGCTGGCCCTGCCCGTGGGGCCTGCTGAGTGGACAATTGAGAGTGGGCCTGGTGGTGCAAGCCTGTAATCTCAGCAGTAAACAGGTGGATCACTATGAGTCTGATCTAGTAGTTGGACCCTGAACACCCTGTAGATCCTTCAGAAAAGAAAAAAAAAGCAATTACTCAAGACATCCATTTGCACCTGGGAGGGAGTCTTTAATACCAAACCATCTTTTCTAGAATCATTTCTGCTGCGCAAGACTCATCTGCCTTGTGATGAGCAAAAGCCCCCAAGCTTCACTGGACTTAGCCTGCCCCACTGTTTAACTTACCCGGGGCTCTCCATTTTTTGACTAGCATTTTTATACAAACCTATTAATTATGAAAATGCATTATGAATAAGTGCACAACACATGTCTGGGGCAGGGCAGGTGCCTGATGACCATGTAGCTTTTAATTTGTAGGTAAAAATAATGTTTGAAAGGTTGAACACTTGAATATTGAAACCCGTAGACTTTCAACTTCTTCATGGAATTCTATTCTTTCTACCTTTTCTGAAAATCCCAGCCACTCTCCTGTTTGTCATGCCATGCTCAGACTCTGCTTAATCAAGGAAAAGATTCCTGACAAAACCAGATCTAGCTACATTTTCTTTCTGAAGTCTTTTCGTATGATTGTCTAACTTTCTTGACAATCAGAGGAATGAGTCCAAGAGAGAGAAACATAGTTTAAAAGCATAGATGAATGTGAATAAGCCTTTATAGGCTTTGATCTCATCAAGGAATTAAGACAAATGCATGCAAGACTTAAAAATAAAGGTGCATGATTTGGTTTCACATATGTAGCTTGGAGGTAAGCTGGAGGCCCCAGAGGCAGCATGAATAAGGATGATCCCAGGTATTAGGCAGGGCAAGTAGTAAGAACTTCAGCTTTAATTCAATTCAAGGGCAAGAGAAATAAAGGATTCAGAAAATCAGATGATGTAGGGGACATGGAGCCTATTTAACTTGGCAACTTCACTGGTGGAATATTTTTGTGCAGGGTGAGGGTGTTCTAGCATTGATTCTCACTAATTCTGCATTTCAGGAACGATTCTGAGCTAATCTTTAGCATTTCTTTTCTACTGTTGAGGACTGAACCCAGAGCCTTCACACTGAGATATATCCCCGTGCTACTTAAATTTTTAAGATTTGAGATAGAGTCTTGCTAAGGAACTAAGTTGGTCTCTTACCAACCCAAATCTGTCTCTTATGGTCTTCCTGCCTCCACTTCCCAGTTTGTTGAGATTCCAGGGTATGCTACCATGCCAGCTAGTCTTTGTTTTCTGTCATATATCTTTATCCATTTCTATCATCACTGCACAGCACTAAAATTATAATTATAACTTAAAAGGCTCCAAAGGCACTCTCGACTTGAGTGACCGAGCAAGTTGCCTTACTTCTCTAATTGTGCCTCCTTTGTTTGTAAATGAAAAAATGAATTCTACAGTTTTGTTATTTTTATAGCATAAATCTGCTGTGTGTCTTTAAGTGTTACATTACTTCTCCCACATCTGGATATTTTTTGTTTTCATGGTACCTCAGAACTTTCACAGATATACATATACTTCAGCAAAAAGGGAGTTAATTCTGCCATTGCTCCACATATTTCAGGTGTGGTTTTGCTGTCTACAGAGTGTTTGGCAAATCTCTCTATGCAAGTAGCATTTACGTGCCACTTCTACTTCCTGAATTTTCTGTTTATGATAGATACTTCGTGCATCTTTCGGTGATGATTGACAAGAACAGTACAGTTGCTCTAAATTACTTTATGACAGATATCTACCTTTACTTGATATCTTCACCCATGTCTTCTGGGAGTTGAAGTGAAACTAGAAAATATTCTTTTTTCAACTATGTAACTTATTTGATTTCTAAGCTACATAAAAGAGGATGTTTCAGCAAAGTGGGGACAAAGTAGAGACTTTTATTTTGAAATTTATTTAAATTTAAAAAAATGAATTTCACAAGTAGTCAGTGGGTCATAAGAACTGAACTCCAGACCCCCTTTGGTTTAGCTTAAGGGTTTACTGAATTGTTATGTCTCAGTACGTGTTACAGTTTGGATGTGGACTGAACGTAAATTGATGGAATGTAAAATGTCACACTGGTCTCTGGTAGAGCCTTTAAGAAATAGGGCCTGCTGAAAGCTGATTAGGTTGCTGGGGAAGAACCCTCTGGAGGGAATTATGTAAGTGTTACAGGACTCTGTTCTGTTCCCAAGAGCAGATAGCTATAAAAAGAGCAAGCTTCATCTTTGATTCCTCGGGGCCTCCTGTCTCACTGTGCGATCTCTCCCTTCTGGAGGCCAACTTCTTTCCGGTTGCTTCGCCATGTTGTGACACAGCTAAGGCATCTTATCAAGGTTCTGGTGCCATGCTATTTGGAAACCCCATCTCTGGCCACCAGAATTATGAACTGGACAATCTCTGTGTAATGCACTCAGCCTCAGGTACTGTGTTTTAACAATATAAAATAGATTAATAAGGCATTCCACTTCATACTGTTACCTTGGTTCCAATCTGGTCTTGGCTTTAGTTACTTCTTTAACCACTAAAGGAAAATTAATTTGCTATCTATGTGTTCTTTATACTGAAATTTAATATTTCAAACAAAGGGAAAAAGTGGCACTCCTGTTTCTATGGTTTGGATAAGTGCCTCTCAAAAGTCCATGCGTGAAAACCTTGGTTCTCTGCCCATGGGACTGTTAAGAAGTGGTGGAAACTTCTAGAGGTGGTGATGGCCCTTGTTCTTTTTTTCTTTCTTTCCAGTCATGAAGTAAGTGAGTAGTTTTACTGCACTGTGTGCTCCTCACTGTGATGTCCTGCTGTTTTGAAGCCCCAAAGTAAAGAGTCTAACTAATCACAGAACAAACTCTCTAAAACTGCAAGCCAAACGAACCTTTTTCTGTTCATGAGTCAATGAGCTCAGCTATCTGTTATAGCAGTGGAAATTTGACTAACACATCTGTATTAAACATATGGCTCTAAATCATGGCTTGATAATTTGCTCCCTGTTATTTTTATCTCAAGTCTTAAGAACAGAATGAAAGATGTTTCCGAGTCTGTCTTAGTTACTATTCTCTTGTTACTGGGACAAAATACCTGATACCCAAAGTTAAAGAAGGAAAAGTTAGTTTAGCTCACACTTTGTGGAGGTTCCAATCCATAATTATCTGGCTTCAAGGCAGGGAGGCTTGGCAGAGGGGCAACAGTTCATGATAGTGGAAGATAGCAAAAGCAACAAGAGCAAAAAGAGAGAGTAGGCCTCTTCACCTCCCTTATGGTGTAAGCAGTGTTCCCTCCCTAGGGCAGGAATAACACTCATGCCCTCAATTTCAGCACTAGACAGTGAACCAATCACAAACTCCTAGATTTATCTACCTCCAAAAAAAAACTTGAACCAGTGACTGTATGAGGCTTTATGGGGGACATCTAGACACAAACCAAAACAGAGTCTTAAAGATGTAAAGAAATGTTATCTATTGTTTTGTTTGTAATTTTGTGGACTGAAATTTCTTAAGTTTTGAAGCACCAAGTGGGCAAGTTGCTTTTTGGGGTCTCTTATGTAGATGTCATGGCAGGGAGATGTTGCCTGGAATTGGGCCATCTCAAGGGTCAGGTGGATGGAGTATACAAGATATCCCATCTGTGTGACTGGAAGTTTGTGTGGTTGTTGCATGGAAGTCAATCAGTGAGAGCTGTTGACTGGAGCTGGTCTTCGGGACTCTCTAAAGTAGCTGGACTTTTACATGGTCTCTGGCTCCTCCCAGAATGAGAAGTCCAACAGAACTAGACACTGGCTTTTTTATCGCCTTGGAAGTTAAATAACATCACTCCTGCCATACTCTTCTGGTTAAGGGTAGTCACAGATATCTTAAAATAAGGCATAAGTCCCAACTCAGGGTTACCCTGTAGCAGTGCCAGCAGAGTAGGAAGCTTTATTGAGACTGTCCTTGGAAGACATAGTCCCTTCATCTTGTGATTTTCATCTTGTTACTGATGTGTTCTGAGCTTCAGTTTCCATCTCTACAATAGTGGTAACAATGTTCTATTCATGGAAATTTCATGTCAACCAGATAGATTTGCTAAATATTTTTCCCTTGGAAAAATTTCAAGTCTCAGAGAATTGTTTGTGGTCACAAAATGTGTAGACTCTAGGCCTTCAGGCATGCCCATGAACTCATGGTTCTACATAGATAATTCTGAGACTCTGTCTGCATTTCATACAGAAGGTCCCTTAAACCCAATACAAATGCAGTATATCCAAGTAGTTTGGTTCTTCAATGGAATATTTCCTAACAGACTGTCATATGTAGTGTAGTTAAACAGCCAAATTTAATAACTGTTCATGCAATGAGACCTAATATTCATTTTCTTACAAAGAATTTGGCATTGCTACCTCTTGGTATATGCCAGACAACAGGTTATTATTGAAATAGGAAAGGAGTTCTGACTCCCATCCTGTTTCTAGGATGGAGCATTTATAGTGTAGGATGATGATTGCTGCATTAATTTACAGTGTTGAAGTGCAAACTTATCAAGCCCAGGGACTGGGCTCATAAAATAAGCTTCCCATTTTCATTTCCATCCCAATCAACAGCCTACAGGGCCAGCTCTCTTCTACAGACATAATTGAGAGGAAGGCAAACAGCATAAATTTGCAATTATCATTTATCTAATGGTTATTTTCTTATGAATTATTAAATGATTTATCACCCAAATTTAGTTAACATACCTGCTAATTTGAGGGTGGAGAGGACCCAAATCCTCACATTCATTTATTTAATGAGCATGACTAATTGAAAATAAAACATTCTTTGCACATAGCACCAACTTTTCCAATCAGTAGCTTAGAGGAAAGTTTTTAGATTAAAATAAAGTGAATGGCATATTAAATAAAAGCAGTGCCAGTTCTAATTCTCTCTCTCTCTCTCTCTCTCTCTCTCTCTGTCTCTCTGTCTCTGTCTCTCTGTCTCTCTCTCTGTCTGTCTCTCTGTCTCTCTCTCTGTCTCTCTCTCTCCCTCTCCCCCTCTGTATTGGATGTGCACTGTTCACTACGGTACAGATCTGAAATTTTATGACCATTTGGACTTCTAACAGGGTAGACAAAATCTTTTCTCCTTGTAGGATTGTATATCTCTGGGAATTCAAATCTCAAATGTAAAGCCTGGGAATGTTTTCTGGACGTAAAATTGTTTTCTGGTAACTGAGCTCACCTGTACAGATTGGGCTCTGTGCCACGGGATACGTTTATTCTGACAATCGGAGTCCAGAGGAGGAAACAATTCCTAAGACTGTTATATTTTGCTCTCTCCTAAACCAGAACTCTTAAGTTTAAATAACTGCAAATGAATAGTTGGGAATATTTCCCCTGTTGTTCAGTTTCAAGATAGAAAGCAGTTTATGGGTAAAACAGTGAAAGAGTCAGATAAGATGCTGTTTCATTTTGAATGACATATAAATGCATAAGAAAAAGTAAATTCAGTACTGGCATATAATATGGGCCGAAACAGTGTGTGTCAATACAAATTATCTCATGGCATAATAGAAAAAGAGTAATAATATAATTAATGTATTTCTTTTGTAAAGAAGTTGCTGGATATTTTTCCGTGTCTTTTGTTTCAGCTACTTTAATTATATATCATTTAGTCTTTGGAATCCTATGGTAGCTATTTGCTATAGTGGGAAGTTCGGTAGACTGAATTACAAAATATAATAATTATATTTCAAAATTGTTCTTCAAAAAATTGTTCTTCAATTAGTGATATATGACATTTTACAACACAGTTAGGCTTATCTTAAAATTCTTTTTATTTCTGCAGAGACCATTTCACCTTAGAGAACAGGCAATTCTAGCAGGAGCTCATCAACCATCCACACAAAGTTTTCTTTGTTGTCTTGATTGAAATTGTAAGTATCTGAAAGCCTTGGCTATAGTGGGTCAAATTGGAGAAGCGTGGAAGGCACAGCCTTCCAAAGAAATAATCAATTTCAGAGGCAATTAATATCACTGGATTAAATGTTAGCATGGAAAGACTGAGAGATACCAAAACAGGAAAATACAACTGAGCATTTTCAATATGCCAGCAGCATTAATTATTTTATTTCTAATTTTCAGAAAAGTTCTGAAATTGAGAATTATTATTTTCATTCTATAAATTAAAACTTAGTCCTTTTTTCAATGTCACATGAGTGGCAATAAATTTAATTAGCAGTATGTTCTTCCAAGAGTCTTCTAATCTTGTTGCTCCCTTCACATTATTAATGGAAGAATTTACTTTAAATATAGAGTAAGCTGGGCTTAATATCTGACATATTTCCAAATACTGAGATGATCTGAGAATGAAAAAATCAGTGCAACTAATCAAAACTCTGTTGACTGTGGAAATGATCAAAAGGAAATCCGATAATATTACAACTGGTTCCATTGAAGAAGGTAAAGATTCTGAGAAATTAAGGTGACTATTTGTCAGTTGTATCATTAACACAGGTGAAAGTCTAGTCTCTGTATAACTTTATGCCTTTTGTTATTTTATTTGCCAACTATTTGGCTTAAGTTACACCAAATAATTGCTATATCTCTTTTTCAGTATATGTTGTACAAATATCTCAAGGAATAAAATTGGACTGGAAAAGCATTGAAGATAAATGAGTGGACGTTCTCTGTATGTAAAGCAATCTGATGCGCTGTGTAGAACATTCTTGCTTTTGTGTAAACTGCTTTAGCCCAAGAGCAGGTGTTGCAAAATGCAATGCAAACACCTACAGGCGATCTACAACTAACACACATACTGGAGAATGTATTATAATATAGAATTGTTTAGCTGCAGATTAATGGGCCTAGTATTATAGCTGTCTTAGTTACTTTTTACTCGTTGCTGGGACCAATACCTGACACTCAAAATGAAGGAAGGAAAGGTTTATTTAGCTCACAGTTACTGGAGATTTCAGTCCCTATTCAGTCCAAGGCTGAGTGGAACAGGCCAGAGAGCATCCAGTTCATGGCAGTGGAATAGCAACAATTGCGCCAGAGGCAATCGACCAACCAGGGCAGCAGACAGCAGCAGCACTAGTTTGTCTCTCTGTCTCTCTTTACATTACATTCAGGTTCTCGCCTCAGCCTATCTGCCTTAGGCTACACCCATAATCCCAGAATTATTCAGACCATAATCCCAACAGTATTAAAACACATAATCCCAGTGACTCATGAGTCAAGTCTCAATCTACAGAAGTCCCTGCCCTGTGACTGCATGAGGCTTCGGGGGAACAACTAGACAGAAACCATAACAATAGCTTTTTTGTTGCACTGCCTTTTAAAGGATATTTTAGCATTGGAAACCAGGTGCCACCAGTTTTTAATTTTGTTTATTTTTTCTGACCACCTTTAGGCATGTTGACCAAAAATATTTTGTCTAATTTGATTTTCTCTAGAAGCAGAGCTATGACAAAGAGTACATCTGGTACATGTATGAAAGGTGGCTCTAGGTGGTACAGCAGGGGAGTGCAAAAGTCAAGCAGTCCAAAGATGAAGAAAATATAGAACGCATTAAACCAGATGGTTAGTGTTGTCAATCCTGAGGTGAATACTTCTAAGGAACTGTGGTGGACATTGCAGGCTGCTTTTTAGAGCTTTCTGACCTGAGCTCTAAGGTTTCTCTTTTCCCGAGTCCTGAAATTATACATTGAATCTATATCTAGTAATAGAAAATAGCTGGCCAAGGATGGCTGGGTGACCAGAAAAGTCCTCAGGCAAGAGTTGCATATGTCTGCCATCAAATATCATTAACAAGGAGAGAGTCAGACTGAGAGCCAGTGGCTTTGGATAAGGCACGGACTCAGTGTACTGCAAAAATCAACTCTTCCATTTGTTTCACACTAAAAGTTACTCCTTTATGTGTAGAATTGGGTTTGATGCTTAGAATAAAAAATAATCTGTTAAAGAAGCATCCCCCATTTGTGAACATTCATCATATTCAATAATTCAAAGGTCATCTTGGAAGTTTGCCTAGGAGGAAGGACATCACATGACCTGAAGTAGTTTGATCAAATAATCAGCATGACGGAATTTATAGGCACTGTAAGCATAGTATGTCACCACATGCCTTCTTAAAGCACAGATAAAAAACTATGCCATTCATGTATTTACCTCTATTATTCCCACCAACCACTGTATTACATCATATCCTTTTCTCTCTTTTTTTTTTTTTGAAACTGTATTCAGGAAAATATTTTTCCCTGACTCTAAACTCCTATACAATTATTGCCCCCTTGTTGACATTTCATAGTTACATCCTCAAGCCCAAAAGAACAATTATGAAAATATAATGTGGAAAAGAAGAAACATCATCATTTTAATCGGTGAGGATTAATCAAATCATAAAACCACTACATATTAACCTCCATGAACTATTTCAGACTCTAACCTCCACAGTTGCTATAAAAGTAACCTGGGCGCCCCCATGAGGGCTATTCATGCCCATTAATTGTTACAATACAAGAAACACGGGGTCTCAGTTGGTTGCCATTACTGCTGTATTCGAAATGTGCTTCTCAGCAGAGATCGGAGGACACCGTTGGGACTCATTTGAGTCTGACTTTCACATTAATTTTGCTGTGCTGTGAAGAGCAAAGACAAAATCAATGTCCATCAGTGATTATTCAAGGTAAAATATCTAGTGATATTGAATACCAGTGGCAGCACCTAGCATAAGATTTACTTAAGGTTTGTGGAGTTGACAGCCATTTATTCCAGTCTTGCTTCATTTTCCATGTTCTGCTTCTTTTTTCGGAAAAGAAAACAATTACAAGAGTAAATAAATAAATTCTGCTTACGGACTCAATTTGCCAGAAGCCAGATCTATTTCAGAATGATAGAGAATAATGAAAGATGTAGAAATTTATAAACGTAACTAAGAACAATACCTTTCCTACTGGGAGAGGCCAGATATTTCACAGTAGATATTGACACAAAAATCACATGGCTCAATTAAATTTTCATAATGAAGCTTCTTTGTAACTTGTGATTGAACTCAAAAAAGAGAAAGGCCTGAGGCTATATCTTGGGTCCTGATCCTGAGTAAATATTCTTAAGCTGAATACACGCTCATGGCAAAAAGTAGGAATATATTTGGTATTAAAAGTTTATTTGTTTCAATTGTTATTATGATGGAATCCAAATACATGCTCAATGATATGCTCTAGTTTTTAAGGAATTATAAAGTACAATTAGCAATACCAAGAAAGTATTAAAAACTTTATTTTGTCATGCCTGAGAATTCAGTGTAGGTTGTTTACGTAGCACCTAGCTTTTTGGTTATGTAATGGCAGAACAGGATGGGAGGAGGGTTTCCAATCAATCAGTGTTTGGGCCATGAGCATCTTGGAAGATACTATCTCCCATCAAATCAAGCGGCTTGGTGGAACCAAGAGGACACATACACAATCTCTGTTCTTTCAGGATAAATGAATTCTTGTCTGTGCTGCAACAGCATTGAAAAGAAAAAGAAAAAGTTCAGTGGAATTAGTAGGCCTTTTGTCTTCCTGATAGTAAGTAATCATTTTAGGTTGTCTATTACTTCATTGACTATTTTGCCACAGTATAATTACTTCTAAGCATTTTATTTTTATTCTTATTTATTTTTTTAATGGCTGGATCAGCCTGCTCTAGGGGTGGGGCTGGCACAGCATGTGGTGTCAAGGATCTAACCGAGGTCCCTGCTGTTGCCTGAGCTTTTCTAAGCAGGAGATTTAGACCATTGAGCCATCTCACTGGCCTCTTCTAAGCATTTTAAATGGGAATTATTTTCCAATAACCATCAGTTTCACTTTGCTAAATCTTATAATTTCACAGTGGAATGTTAGATATTAGCCTGTAGGGATATTTTGTTCTTTGTCCAGATGGCTGCTTCTAGGAGGCCAACAGCAATATGGTTAATCTGATGGCTTCACCCTTTCCATCTTACTTCTTCCTTTTAAGAGCATGAGATTTGATCTAATCAATAGATTGGACATGATAGGCCAATAATGAGGTAGGATGGGGTCATCCAGCAGCCATGGGAGAATACCTGAAGTTCGGTGACTCTGGTTTAATTTAAGAGCAACATTTTCTGTATTCTATTAGGTAGAACCTTTCATAGATCTCATGATCCCTCCAGAATATAAGCTACCCTGAACTATAGAACCCCTCTATTGGACAGGTCTACTATCTGGAGTCAGAATGTGTGCTGCTCAGGCAGTAGGCTCATGGGGTGTAGATATCATTTTAG
>PVJA010039088.1:0-19371 GCA_004027025.1 Myocastor coypus | reverse complement strand
CCCCCCCAGGTGGCTGAACCCCCCACACAGGTGGCTGAACCCCCTCCCACGTGGCTGACCCTCGCTTACCTAGCAGCCTCCAAGCCCAGACCCTTCTCTGAGCCCGGCTTCTCCGCTGGGCAGCAGGCGCCGTTCCTTGTGTAGCGGAGTCATGGCATGCATTATTTTATCATTAGTCTCGGATGTAGTCTAACAAGAGGAACATTGTTTTCTGAAATGTCAAAGGAAAGAAAAATGCCTGAGCCTGGCCTCGTGCCACTGCTTGCAATCTAATCCTGTACCTTTCCTGGCATGATTTATTTTCTGTTGGGCTATCATCTGTTATTTATGTGCCCGAAATAGTTTGTGACGTTTCAGAAAGTGATGATCTTTTTATACATGCAGAATACGATGCATATGTATGCGATATTTAAAGACTGTGCACACGTGCGTGTCCGTGAGCGTAGAATGTGTATTACGTGTATGTGTGCTGTGTACCTCTCTCTAAGCCTCGGCACATAGTTTAAGTGCTCCTACACACGTGGGCACGCACTCACCCAACTTCCCACCAGAAAATTAACAGCATAGCAACCGGAGTCGGCTTAAATTTGCATCACCAGCCTGTTACCACTTGTTGCTGTTGCCATAGAAACATGCAGAGATGGGCTTGTACCACCTGCGTTTGCAGGCCCCCAAAATGTTTGCATCTGGAGACCAAGTTGTGAGTTGACCATGGTGGAAGAAGGGCTGGTTCTGCCTGTTGGGCACTGGGAGGAGCTGTAGTCCTTCCCAGTGCCGGCGGGTGACAAGGGAAGATGACAGAAAACTGAAAACTGGTGATCAGTTTGTGACACCCAGCTGAACCACACTGGCGTGGTGCCGGGTGTGGGGCCCCACCTGAGGGTGGCTGTGGCAGCCTGCGAAGCGGCCCTGGAGAGCAAGAGGAGAAGCCGCAGGGGGTGGCGGGGCTAGCGGGAGCTGTGGGCTCTCTGGGCGAGCTCGGCAGGCCGGCTAGTCGATGACCTCTGCTGGTCTTGTCACTGAAGGGGCTCAGGACCTCCCGGCACTGGGAATGGCTACCGTCCACTTTGGGGAAGGCACAGACTTCACTCTGAGTGTGGCTTCCTGGGCCCAGCTCTGACCTCTCTCGTCCCCCGGGCACAGACTTTCCAGCTACCACCACCGACCTTGGGGCCTTCCCAGGGCAGATCCACAGAGCAGGCCTGCGTGCATGAGGCACTGTGGGCTTCTGGCCTCCAGCTGGACTTGTGGGTGGGGAGAGCATGGTTATGATGGGCCTGTGCAGGACATTACTGCGGGACCCAGGCCCTCAGCTGGATTCTTTGGTCTGTAGTGCATGTGCAGACGCCCTGAACCCTCTTTGCATAGGATTCTCTGGGTGGCTATTGTCAAATAATCTTAAACTTAAGTGTCCTTTATTGTGCTGTTGTTCACCTTGCAAAGCCCCAAGCTACAATAAAGACAGTGGTGGTCAGACAGCTGAACCTCGAGAGCAGTGGCCAGGGTGCTGCTGCCGTGGTCGTGCCACGGGTTCTTCTGCCACCCCGTAGATGGGCTCTTTTGGCCCGCTCGGCAGACCTGAAGGCACAGCCTGCAGTCGGCACCCTGGTACCAGCCCGCCCTCGCTGGTTGGTGCTGGTTTGTTTTGACACCACATTGACAAATCCCAGGCACCACTGTGTTGTTTGGCTGGGAGAAGCTTCTAGAACATATGATAAATTCCATCATGTTCCCCGCAGGCCACTGCTGCTGGGAAGAGAGGCACCATAGCAAATCAGCACTTCCTCTCTGAGCCACGCCGGGGAAAGCGGATCATCTGGTGCCCCGGGTTTGCCATCCGTGACGGGAGCAGCAGTCTCCACAGAGAGCAGGGTCCACTGTTCCCTAAGCTGAATGGTTTTCATTTTCTTTAATAATCTCCCCCCCCACCCCCACACACACACATTTAGGAATTTAGCCTTAAATTGTTCCCCACAATCACAAAGACGCCTCTTGGGATTTAATGTGTGAGACTTTCACCTAGTGATGTGATTGATTGGCTAATATATTTGCGCCTGCTAGGTGCCCGCATGACATACAACTCCCTTCTAAAAAATCCGGGGAAACAGTTATGTAATTGCTAGCACCATGGAAACTTGCCTCCGCTGCAGATTTGAATCCCCAAATATAGATGATCAACGCCTACCAATTCAGAATGCTTAGATAGACCCAGTTACCTAGGCAACAGCATATTGGAAAGGGGACGGCTGTGTTCTCTCACATTTCATTCCCAAATTTTTCCTTTTATATTGCTTAAGACTATGGATCTTAAAGCTGAATCCGTGATTTTCTGAACAGCTGAGTGACGAAGAGGGGTTGAGTGTCCAGCAGCTCAAAGGAAACTCGCACAGCGCAGAGCAGATCCTTGCGGGCCCAGGGAGGCTTCCCTGGGAGGCTGAGGCAGCACTTAGATTGCAGGCATCCCAGCAAGCATGCCAAGCGGGATCTGCACCTCCTCCCCGGGGTCTGGAAGCAGGAAAGTAGGAACTGTACCTCTCCCCTAGCAGCCAGCAACTGATTTTATCGAGGAAAGCCAGCTCTCTGAGCAGGAAGCCAGGAAGGAAGGTCTGGTGCAGGACACTGCGCCGAGCCCGTCTTCCTCGGGCATCTAGCACCAAGTGCCCCGGTTCCTTCCCACCTCCTCTGTCCTCTGTGATCCATACAGCACGAATCACACGACCCCCCCCCCCCCAAGAGCTAGCTCCACTCCTCCCACGTGGCATCTGGCCAGAGCCCGCAAGCCTGCCGCTCTGGCTTGAGATCAGTTGGCCGGGTTCTAAGGTGCCCTCTGAGCGGCTTTGTTGGCTGGGATGGGACTGATAGCGCACAGAGGGTAATGAGACAGAATACTCTTGACATGTGGTGGGTTTTGGTGATTTCTGAATAAATGGCCTCAGGATAAGCTAAACATTTTTCCTAGGGATTTCAATTTTTAGGACTGAGCCCCCGCCATCCTTGGTTGGCGCTTACTTAGTGTATTTATGGGAGTCCGTGCTAAAGTTTTCCAGGCGGGACTCAGCCGCGCACGTAGCTGCTCACTGCACTCTGCGGGACGCCTTCTCCTCAGCCTGAGAGCTGTGCACCTGGTGATGCATGCTGACCGAATGGAGGGGTCCTGGGTGTATGCTGAGAGGTGCATTACGGTGGAAATGCCAGCATGTGTTAAGAAAGTATGAGCTTATTTTCAGATCTGACAATCACAGAGGAGCCATAGAGATGTTAATAAGATGTTAAAGATGTTACTATGGCAACTCCTTAGCATTTCTCATTGAAATACCCCTGACATTTTTTTGCCCCTGTCAGAACTCAGGAAATACTCCCTCCTGTGCATGAGCTGTATATTTCCCCTTCGGGAGCTTACAAATCTTCTAAGTGATCATGTTTCTCATTTTGTTTTGGCCAAACTGAAGCTCAAGTCAGATAATATTTGTTTTGAAGAATCTGAGACAGTAAGAGCACAAAATGTTCACCTTTCCCGCGCTCGTGATACAGATCCTCTCGTACTCCTTCGCCTTCCCAGCCTCATCTCTTCGCCTCTCACTGTCTTCTGCCACTCAAATCTGGAGACACGTTCGCCTTCCAACTCTGGCAGGCTGAAGAAACGATGACTGTTCTCCTACGTGGGCAGCAGGCACCAGCCAAGATTTCCCACCTGTTCGCAGTGCTATGGAACAAACAACCTAACTGTGTTTATGATCTGTTCCGTGGTCATTAGAAATACAGCACAAAAACTGAGGTCTCCTGCGTGCAGGCGCTTTGTCACCCAGCTTCGGAGCTGCACCCTGCTGTGCTCCCTGCTGTGCTCCGTACAGCTGACTCAGACACCAGGCTCCCGGCCACATGAGAGGGAGCCGGGCTCAGATTAGTGCAGGGCAGGGCAAGATAAAAAATAGATCCATTATTTGACCAGCTGATGTGTATGCCAGTAGAGCTTGTGAATTTAAATCACAAAATGTAAGAACTGAAAGACTTCGCAGGAGTTATCAGCTCTCTGCTTTTGTCTCTAGATAGGACCATGACCAAATTACTTCCCATAGACTACTGCCTCTCTTGTGATCTCTCTGGAAGGAGCTGAAGCCTGCAACAGGAACTCCTTTTTGCAGCCGATAACTTTGATAGCTGGAATATTTCTCTGCTTTAGAAATGAGCTGTTTGGTCCCTGCTTCCCACCCCAACCTCACCACCTGGAGTGCAGCTCTTGAAGGTTATCAGACTCCATTAACTGAGCATATAGCCTGTCCTGCTCACGAGACATGGAAGCCTTGCTGCACGCTCCCGTGCACCCACACCAGCCTCAGGGAGTGTGAGCGATACCTCGGGAGTATTTCAGACGCCATGTTCTCCTCTGCACCTTCTGAGATTCCTCCTTTCCAAAAATGAACAGAACCAAAATGTCAACGATAATGCGAGCATCAGTATCTCCTAAACATTACGCAGGTACAATGTCCTTAGGTTCAGGAGATTTAGTATTTGATTATGGATTAGGGAAAGGAGTCTCCAGGAGAGACCCAGCTAGACTACGGAGGATGGCATTACAGCTGCTGTTTGCTTTGCCTGCAGGGTATTGTGACAGGCAGATGCAAAGACCTAAGGCGGGCTTGTCGCTGAGCTGCCACTGCTTCCTCTAGCAGTGCTGAAGAAGCCTCATCGAGCCCGAAGATTAAAAGAAAGGTCAGCAAAACCTATAGGAAGCAGCAAACCTTTGGAGATATGCAAGAAATGGGCCCCTGGACCTGGTCAGTGCTGAGGCCTGCAGAGTAGGCAGGCCAGGGTCGGGGTGTGCACAGCCCCGAGATGGCTGGGACGTGAGACACCCTGTGTGTAGTCATGTTCTTCCGCAGGAGGGCCCAGGAATCTGCCAAACCCAGGGCGAACATAAATCTAAGGCACTTACTTTACCTCACACTTGTGCAGTGATGCCGCCCTGAATCTGGAAGCACTCACTGACTAGATATGCTCCTGGCATATCCGCTAGCGCTAACATCAACGTTCTTGTGATCATGTGCTACCTGGCTTTGGATTAAACCTCAGTAAATCTCAAGTTAACTGTGCACAAAAATGACACATAAAGTGTATATTGAAGAAAAATATATAATGGCTTTTCTTTTCTTCCTTTTTTTCTGTTTTTTTTTTTTTTTTTTTTCTATTTTTGTATTACAGGATATTCAGGTCTCATTACTAGACTGGACTCATAGTGATCCACCTGTTTACAGCCGCCCAAGAGCTAGGACTACAGGTGTGTGCCACCACACCCAGTCTCAGTTGCCCTCAGCGTGCCCTGGGGGCAAGGCTGGCACATAGGCCCTGGGATGGAGCCCCACCCCTAAGCCCGCTTACAGACCTTTCATCTGCTGGGCTGTTTAGCGAGCCCTATAATGGTTCTTTATTGACAGTGGATCCTTGCTTATGCTTCCTCACTGTAACGGAGAGCAACTACGTTTAGTGGACATCATGGCATCCTCAGATTGCAGTTACGGACCATGGTGAGTTACTGGACAGGAAGCTCTGGTAAAATAT
This sequence comes from Myocastor coypus, assembly GCA_004027025.1. Classification (NCBI taxonomy): domain Eukaryota; kingdom Metazoa; phylum Chordata; class Mammalia; order Rodentia; family Myocastoridae; genus Myocastor; species Myocastor coypus. The sequence continues at coordinate 13,815 of PVJA010039088.1, read as the reverse complement.
CAGTTCTGTTTTAAGGTTTGAGATGTCACTCTTGCCCTGTGAAGGTTTTACTACAGAAGAAGCCATCCTGTGAGCGTCTTCTGGGTCCCGTGGAGATGCCGGTCAGCACCTCTGCCCAGGTCAGGGCCGCAATGCCCCTTCAAGCTTGCACTGAAGGCAGGCCCATTCAGAGCAAGAAACTCGCAGCAGTTCTCTCTGGGCCGGTCCACTCACTATGAACAGCACCTCTAACGCCTCTTATTTAAGTTTCAGATTTCAGAATGCGTAGAATTTATACACTGTATATGTGCCCTGTCCTTTAATGTGTTTTTTAAAAACAGTGTAGCAATTTGAGTATTAATTGTCCTCGAAGTGTATAGACATGAATGGAGGCGCAGGCTCCACCTACCGTCAGCCCGCAGAAGGACCCGGATGTGAAGCAAGCGGCAGAGACGACCAAGCATTCTAAGCGCCAACGCTCTATTGATCTTCAGAGGCAGCAAACGCGTGTTAGCTGGAATCACAGCCCTTGCCAGTTGCTGTGGAAACTGAGACAAACTCTGATCTTAATGGCAGAAGAAAATGCCAAGGAAAGCACAAGACCTGCTTGCCACATGGCCGAGTTCAAGGGGCAGTGCATCTTCGCCTTGTGGGTGGAGGCCATATGGGGGACGGCGTCAGACCCTCTCCGCACAGCTGTTGGGGCGGAAATGGAGGTGCCAGGCTAGGGGTGACGATGCTCAGATGCGGGCTCTGTGCTCCGATGTGGGCCCAACAGCCTGCGGAGAAAGGGAGACAGGCGACCGAAGCCCTGTGGACAAAACGCAGTTCCTAGTGCAGATTTCATACACAGGCTGCCGTCAGGCTGTCCTGTAAGACAAAGTGCAAGCATACAAGACGTGTTCGGCTTAACCAGTGCTCCGTCCGGCTTTTCTGTAGCCTATTTATAGTGGAAGTAAATTACCTCCACTTTTGCACCTTTGAGTGCAGTTTATTATTGGGAGTAAGCCCTGCCCCGCGCACCCTACCGCCTGAGCGCCTCACACAGCCCCGCCCCCTGTGGAGACAGAGAGTTCCCAGGAAGGGTCTGGACCCGGGAAAGGGTGCACAGCCCGGCGCACACGCCGCAGCCCGCGCTACAGATGTGGGCGGGGCACTGACATGGGCACGCCCTTCTCTTCTGGAGGCACAGCCGGTGCGCTCGGTGCAGCTTTGTGTGCCCTCCCCACCTAAAATGAATGCGTGGTGACACGCCGCCTCACGCCTCCTGCAGAACTGCCACAGCCCTGGTGCATCCCCAGGAGTGGCGCAGGCCTAAGGCTCCCGCACATGTCCTTGTATTCCTGCTGCTTAGAGCACAGCGCTGGCTCACTGGCCGTCCGGCTCATGGCTGGCGGCTCGCGTCTGAGCTGCTTTGCGAGGCACAGCAACGAGCTGCTTTTAGGCAGCTGTAGTTCTGCGGTTGGGCTGAGACAGGAGGTGCTGTTCCTCAGAGGCTGTTTCGATGCAAGGTTAGTCATCGAGCTGGAATGACATCAGGGGCAAGACCGCCAGGGTCTGGCGCAGGCGCTGGGATCCCCCCCCCCCCCCCCGTGCGATTGACACGTGTGGAGTTAGGCAGGACACCGTGAGTCTTGGGAATGTGATTATGCCAGATAGGACTTAAAACAAGAAGAAGTCATTCTGGTTTTCCCTGAGCCAGTGACTTCGTTGTGCAGCTTGTAGGACTTAGTCGTGTCAGTGAAGTGATGGAGAGTGGCGGGGACCCTGGGAGGGTGGGACCTGAACCACAACCTCCTGGCAAGCAGCGGGCGGACGAGCAGCAGCGACCCGCAGTAGCGGGGCTTCCCGCGGCGAGACGGAGCTGGCCCGGTCTCCTCTACTCCTTCCCCGGCTTGCCTCCTCCTCACCGTGAGTCAGGGCCACGAATGCCCCGCTCCCTTCCCGCTGCGAGCTCTTGGCCCAGTGTCAGCAGGCACCTTCAGCACACCCAGCTGTGCTACCCAGCAAACCACACAGTCTCTCCGTCCTGCAGTCCCGGCCCCACAGATGGGCACCCGGCACCACGGGCAGTGATGCTGCGCCTCCCAGCCGACCCCACACAACCTGGCATGCCCGATGCTGGCCCGCCAAGCACCACGAGCTCCGTGAAGGGTTAGTTATTGGTGTCTATTTCCAATCCACGTGGAACAATGAGCAGGACAAAACCAAATCTTAATTTCATTGAATTCTGGGTAAACGTGGGTCCATGCAATGCACAGGAGAGAGGTGATGGGAGTCTTCGAGTGACCAGGAGTCCTGGAGCTGATGGGACTCGGCGCTGCTGCTCCCGGCAGGGGGCGGGGCCTCTGAACCACAGCCAGGCTCGCCCCAGAGTCCAATCACTGCGTGATTTGTCGCACTGATTCCCCACAGCAGCCCCTGCTATCAGGACACAGGACGGTGCCGTGCGCATGTCCAGGAAGCACCGCCATCAGCACTGCCAGAGTCAGTCCGATGAAACCCTGAACCCAGAGAGACAGCCTTTGGGGTGGCGGCCGCTGGGGTGAGCGCTCATGAGTGGGATCCGCGGCCTTGGGAGCAGAGTGGAGCCTGTGTCCTTACTCTGGCTGCCTGGTGAAGACACAGCACAGAGATGGCCAGGTGTGGTCACACGGGGGTCCTCGACAGCTGTTGTGCAGTAGGTGGCCTCCAGAGCTGTAAGGGACACACAGCCGTACACAGACCACACCTCCCGTGGTGTTGGTATTGCACAGCGGAAGGATGCCGGTGTCCACAGCACTCCAGCACAGAGCTGCACCCTATGCTGGTCACTGTTCCGGCACGAAGATGCCACGCTAGACACCTGAGGCTTACAGAAGAAAGCCTCATGCTGGGCCATGGCTTCCAGGGGCCGCGTCTGAGGCTGGCCAGCTGCGAGGCACAACAAGACGTGGCAGAAGGACCCGGCGATCTGTTTAACACGCGGCAGCCAGAAAGCAGAGAGAAACGGGAAGAGAAGGCAAGAATCCTCCTTCCGGGTCTCATCCCGAGGGCCCTGGCCTACCCAGGTGCCATGCTGAAGGAGGAATTGTGGGGGGCACTTTGAAGCTAAATCTTGACGTGTGCATGTTGTTGGGAGCAGCGCGCAAACAGGCAACACTGCACATGGTGGCGATTCAGCCATTCAGGCCTACAATTTCTCTAACCATAGTTAAGGCTGGCCTAGAACTCACTGTGTAGCCCAGGTTGGACTTTAACCATTCATGACCCTCCTGCTTCAGCCTTTCAAGTGCTGGCACTGCAGGTGTGTGAGCTACGGCTGGCAGGGACCACTCTCAGGTCACAGCTGGGTCGTTTCCTGACAGGTGGCTCTACTGGGGGAAGTGGGTCAGGAGGTACAGCTGTGGTGACCAGACCTGCCCTGGATCCCCGCTTGGAGGCTCTTGCCAGCATGCATGGCTCCACTGCCTCCCTGAGCTCAGCAGCCTCCCTCACCAGGGCTTTCTTCTCCATTTCTGTTCGGGGCTAACCATAGACTCATCCTGGGATACCTTGAGCCTAAGTACACCCCTCCTCTGTGTTGGATATGCAGGCGTCATGGCCGTGGCCCCCGTTTTGAATGGCAGGAGCATTTTTTGGCCTGAGGCCGGCTGGCCCCATTTAGTAGCTCGACTTCCACTCCCAGGTGAGGTCCGGAGGCTCAAGGACTTCTGTTGGTCCAGTTTAGGTAGCCGGCACATGAGGAGACAGAGTCCACCTAGGCCGGGTGCCAGAGGCCCAGAAGAAGCTCCAGGCTGCAAGCCTGCAGTGATCTCTTGGGGAGGCACAGCTTCCAGGAGCATCTGAGCTCTGTGCAGTGCCCACACCCACTGGTGGGCCAGTTCTGCCCGGCTCCAAGACGTGAGGATGCCCTGCCAGGAGCAGCCTGCGGGATTTCACCTGGCATTTAGGATCGTAAACATCCTATGTTAAGAAAGTAGTATACTTGTGAAATACTTTTGACTCTCAGAATCACTGTGGTTGGGAAAGCGTGATATTTTTGATGCCAGATTCTTCAAGACATCTTGTTTCCCTTAAAGCCCCAGACTTGGGCTGCAGAGCTTTGTTATTTATTTGTAATCCTTAATCAGAAGAATGTGATAGGAAACTCCTTCTCTCCTCAAGTTCCTCTTAACAGAAAGAGGAACTTCAGGCTGTCTCTTAACATTATTCCCTTTGCAGACCAGTAGGTCGGAAAAACAAAGCATGGGGCTGTATACATAAGCTTTCCCTGAGTGCCCACATTTCTACATGGGCAGGACAACTTCAAGCTTGAGCCTGTGGCCCCACTTGTTCCACTGGCTGCCTAGGTAGGGATGCCTGCACCCCAGGTTTGCATGAGCCCATGCCATCTGCCAGGATCTGCGGGGAGAGCTGTGGGGACCGTGGCAGGCACCACCACACAGAGGAATTTGTCTTGTTCTCTTGCAAGCCCGATTAGCATGCTCTGCCATTATGGTTACCCTGGCAACTGCACCTTTTCATGACAACTTGGGAAGAATGATGCACATTATTTGCCAAATTTAAAAATAGATGATTCTTTCATCAATTATTGCAGGTTTGAGTGAAATATTTAATATTTTTCCCATCTGGTTCACTACGTATATAAATGCATGAGGCGCACTTGCCACCATGGGATAGAGGCTGGCTCGGTCACTGCCTGGGCCACTGGGTCAATGCGTGACACCCGCACACGAGGGGAGGTGAGGCTGACTTTGGCTGCCAGTTTTTGAAAGCTTGGTACATGGTCTGCAGGTTTCAGGTCAGAAACAGCATGGGGGAAGGACAGTCGCTGCTCAGTCCTGGTGGCCAGAACCGGAGGCCGAAGGACCGTGTGGGGGACACACCTTCCAGGTCAGCCCGCAGTGACAGAGCCCTTCAGCAGATTCCATGCTGAGCTGCCCGCTCAGTGAGCACAGTTCCCAGAAGCACCTCGCCATCTCAGGTACTGCCTGAGCACAGGGGCCACTGGGTACTGTTTTAGATCTAGGCCACAATAGAAATTTTCAGAGGCCATTACCGAAGGAGTCCGGATTCTTGAATTGCTAAGCCTCATTCTGTGTGTCCACGTTAAAAACCTGCACTGGATGAACAATTCTTTACGTGCAAGGGAATCATGCAACAGAACATGCAACTGTCCCCTGAGGAGCTGCATGCCTGGCCAGAGCTGGCCCGTGTTCAGGGACATCACAAATACGGAGCTCCCAAGCCACAGGACAAGCATGCAGGATGCCTCCCTGTGCCACACTGACTCTGGCGCGGGCCTCAGAGGCCCAGGGAAGCCAAGTCTCAGCACTGGCTCTGTGAGGTCCTCACAGCCTGCCGGCCACACTCCCCGCCACACCCATCCGCAACCCCCACACCACCACCAGAGACACCACAGCCCTGAGCCAGCTTCAGACTCAAAGTACAGAAGCACAGGAGCTGGGCACATGCTACTCGCCAGAGGTCAGTGTGCTGTCCCAGCCACTGGAGATGCACCCACAGCAGAAAGTGTGGACGGTGTCCCCTGAAGCAGAGCGTGACAGCTGAGCCAAGGGGACCAGCGTCTACTGGAGAAAACCCACTGCCACTGGAATACTCAGAATCAGCACACCCCCACATCAATGCCTCCTGAGTCCAAGGTCGGGGTAGGTCTGACAATGTCATTTTATTTTTTTTTTTTCTTGGATTTTCATTTTCTTTTTAATAGTGGATTTCATGAAAGCCATTTTTGGAGGAAGCTCACTGGCTGAGCTGAAGTCTTAAACCCCATCCTAAAGGGCAACTTAGTAAGGGGCTCCCCACTGAGGAGCCACAGTGCTGGACCTCCTGGATCTAGGCACTCAGGCAGGGCTGAAGGACTAGCCTCAGGTTTTGCCTTTGCTTGTGCACCTGCATCCCTATCTGTGCACCTGCGTCCCTACCTGCACACCTGCATGCCTACCTATGCACCTGTCTCTCTACCTGTGCACCTGCCTCCGTGCTTATACCCCTGCATCCCTACCTGTGCACCTGCATCCCTACCTATACATGTGCATCCTTACATGTGCACCTGCATTTGTACCTGTGTACCTGCATTCCTACCTCTGCACCTGCCTCCCTACCTGTGCACCTGCCTCCGTACCTGTGCACCTGCCCCCCTACCTGTGCGCCTGCCTCCCTACCTGCACACCTGCCTCCCTACCTGCACACCTGCCTCCCTACCTGCACACCTGCATCCCTACCTGTGCACCTGCATCCCTACCTGTGCACCTGCCTCCCTACCTGAACACCTGCCTCCCTACCTGCACACCTGCCTCCCTACCTGTGCACCTGCCCCCTACCTGCACACCTGCCTCCCTACCTGTGCACCTGCCTCCCTACCTGCACACTCTCCCACTATCCCTACATCCCTGCTTTGGTCAATGGTCCTTGTTCACAAGATCTTGCACATGGTGCAGACTGAAGCGAGCCTATGGTGAACACCCAGGTCTCACCCAGAACACTGAACTTTCATGTGCAGTTTTAAGTTATTGTTCCCAAAGCTTACTGCAAAGAGGAATCGAGCCTGCACCCAACTGTACCCCCTCCACCCCTCAGCTGTGACTCACTTGGGTCGTCCCCAGGGATGCCATGGTCCCCCAAGCTTTTGCTCCCTGGACGTGGGACCAACAGTGAACTAAGCTGCAGCCATCTCATCAGAGTCTTCCAGAAATCTTTCATACTGTGTTCTCCTCAGGCAGAGAATTTCAGGAGAACTGTTTGGCATTAGATGGCTTAGATAAGGCAGCACTGATTTCCATTTAGCTATTAGTAAACCATAGTAAAGATGGAGTGTAAGTAACATTCATATGTGGCATGGAGTAAGCGCAAGAAGCACATCAGAAGCTGGGCAGATTAGCACATGGGAGGGAGCTGGAGCTGTGCACGCCTCCTCCTGTGACAAAGACAGCCATGCGCGGATGTGAACACAGTGTGACACCCGAGATGTGTGCAGTCCTTTGTACACACGGAGGTCCCTGCTGGCTGGTAGACTCTAGGAGGAGGGTGGGAACCACAGCTAAAACATGGAGATAGCTGGTGGGAGAGGGTGATGAGAAGCGTGGACAGGCCCCTCGTGGTTGTGTGGCTGTGTTCTCATAGGTGCGGTGCCGAGAATATTTCTTTGGCAATTCTTCATAGCAGAGTTTTAAGTTCAGCGAGATAAAAAATATTCAGAGATAAAAAATATTGTCTCTCAGAGGCTGAGCAGCATGTATTTTCCTCCTCGTGAGTGTGTCTCTGAATCAATAAGCACAGCCACGACGTGGTGTATTTCCCAATTATCGCACTGTTTGCCCACCGTTAGTGGCTTAATGAGAAGATGTGAGACATGTTTAGAAGGTTGCAGGCTGGAGTCTGGATGCAAATTCTGGTGACAGAAGAGTGTTTCCAGTTTATCTCAGTGGTCTGATGAGTGGTCGGCATTTGTAGGGAAAGACAGAGCTCGCAGGGGAGGCATAAGAACCACAGGGGGAAGTCGAGTGGGGCGCTGGGCTGCCAGACGTGAGCAGCCGCTGGAAACAAAATCTCCCACACACAAAGTAAAAGAGGTCATGCCATCTTATGGACTCTAAGAAGCTCCAAGTAATCGCAATGACATTTTACATTTCTTTTGAAGAGACTGCAGTGCCAAACTTCTCGCTGGACGGCAGATACCTGTGACATCTCAGGAGCAGCAGCGCAGCCCTGCAGGGGTTGCCATGCGAGTCTACTGCAGAGCTCACCAGTGTGAGCACGAGACAACCCGCTCTTCAAAGGGCACCAGGGATGTCATTCAGGATAAATGTGCTGCGAATATTTCCTGACAATTGCCTCCCACCAAAAAGTAAAAAACAATTTATTTTCCTATGATTCTAGCAAATTTTGTCTTAGATGAAGCATACAAAATGCAGACATTAGAACTGTTTCTACCTGAGTTCAATCCTTGGTTCTGAAAGAGAGAGAGAGAGAGAGAGAGAGAGAGAGAGAGAGAGAGAAGAGAGAGAGAGAAGAGAGAGAGAGAGAAGAGAGAGAGAGAGGGAGAGAGGGAGAGAGAGAGAGAGAGAAGAAGAAGAAGAAGAAGAAGAAGAAGAAGAAGAAGAAGAAGAAGAAGAAGAAGAAGAAGAAGAAGAAGAAGAAGAAGAAGAAACAAGAACTGTTTCTAATGTAATAAAGAAACCAGTCTTCCACGGCTTGTGCATCCTGAGCAGGAAAGAACCCACAGACCTTACACTTGGCTTAATTGAGAAAGCTATGTTCACAGATAAGAATCACTGTTTTAAAAAATAATAACTTAGTGTGACATATGGAAAAACATATAGAATTTTCCCTGAATATTGGCTTGGTCACCGGTTTTGTAGCCCTACGTAGGACCATCACCACATCTAATAGCTGCCATTCCATGTGTACACGGGCGCCATAGCTTCAGCTTATTGTTTGGATGTAGAATGCCACCCACAGGACTCCTGTGCTCAGAAGAGGGTTACGGAAACGTGAGGGGACCATGGCACCCTAGACTCATCTGTCGACTGAGCCACTGATCTGTTCATCGCTAATGGTGCCATTTGCAGCAGGGGCAGCCACAGCACGCGGGCCGGCCCTTGGACGGGTACCTCCCTTCCCTCCCCTCCCTTAGCTTTTCATCCTGCATGAGTTCCCGCTGCCCCGCCCCACCAGCTTGTTTCTCTCCTGGAGCCAGCCTGCCATGGACTGAGGCTCCTACACCATGAGCCGAATTAAACTACTCCTCTGCTAAGTCATGCATGTAGGGAAACATGTATCAGCCCCACAAGAAAGTAAGTAATACATTTCTACATTGTATTTATGGCTGGCTCATTTCAAATAATGAGCCAGCTATAAATGTCAAATAAATTTCAAATAAAATATGCATGTCACATTGCATTGGGCCTCTCCAACAGTTACAGTCAAGAGCTGCTGCTCAGTCACTCCTCATCGTGCTGCAGAGGCTTGGCAGCAGTAGTAAGATTCCTTTGCCATCTAGGTCATAGCAAACATGTTGTTATCATGGTGGTCAGCAACAACTGGAGATGTGGAATCAGAAGGAAAGGCAGAAGGTAAATGCTTCATAAAAAGTTCCCAAATTTGAGGCAGATTTCATCTCCTTCTACAGAAGATGCTCTAGCAAGAGGAGAAATTAAATTTCATCTTTGGATGCAAAACCATGTTCCCAATGGCTTTTTAAATGTAAAGTTCCCGACTCTCGTTTGTTTTGAGCTTGCTTTATTTCTACACCTAACCTGGATCCACAAACGGTCATTGCGTGGCTGGTTTTGCTCTTCTTGGATTTGGTGGCATCCTCGTCATGTGGAAGTTAGTGAGGACCATGCCGCAGAAACGTCTCTGAGGCTCACACAGCCACCCCGCACAGGGAGCCGGTCGTCACCAGGGGCCACCAGCAGCAGCCTGCCGGCTGCATACCATCCGACTGCCGGTGCCAGCCTCTGCGACTGGCACCACGAAGCACGTCAGCAAGCTTTGCCATCTTCATTAACCTTTCCTTTAACTCTCTGCCTATTTTTATTCTCCTTTAAAATAGTTTTGGAAAATGACTCTAAAATGGAAATCTGCGTTAAAGACCAGTGGAAATTAAGTTTGGTATCACTCTTTCAAAGATTGGCCGCATACTTGGGAATCGCCTACATCACAAAAGGCATGCAGCCATGAGCTGGTGCCTGCTCCTGCTGGCGTTCAGCGGCCCCAGTGGCGACAGCGGCGCTGTCTGTTCGGGGAATGTGCTACGCCCCACGTTTCCTCCGCGTTGTCTCCCGTGGGATCCACACTGCCGGCCCTCTCCGCTCTGCTCTTCTTTTGCTGTATTTATCCTACCTATTCCTTTTCCCCTACCTGCCTGCATGTCAGAAGTCCGCACACCTTCAGTCCTTGCTCGCCACCCCATTGCCCTTCCTAGCACTCAGGACATTCCCAGGTGATATCTCGCCCTGGGTGTCAGCCTACATCTTATCTCACAAGATCCTCAAAGCCAAACTAGTGCTTCCCTCCAGAATTTACCATGTAAACCGCCGCCGAATGCACTCGTCGTGCTCCACTCCAGACTGCGTAACCTCAATCTCATCACCCCCAGACGAGATGCATTTCTTACTCAATCTTGGGACGAGGATTCACCACAGCTTTTGTTTGCCATATTTGCTGCAGTTTACAGCTGTTACTTCAGAAGGAGAAACGGGACTTTGGAATTGCTCCTCCCCTTCGCTCTCCTGTGCGCAGGTCGAATCCCTCACTGGGCCAGCCCCTCCTCCTCCTCCCCCTCCTCCCTCTCCTCCTCCTCCTCGCCCTTGGTCCTGGCCCCTCCCCATGTCAGCCTGCGTCCTTGCTCTCTGCGCAGAGGTCTCCAGCTTGGATTTCCCATCCCCCCAGCTGCCTGTCCCTCCCCGGCCCAGCTCTGCTGGTGCTGTGGCCAGGTCTAGGGCCTCGCCCCTGCAGTGTCAGGAGCTCCGCGCCTCTTTGCTTGCACGCCCAACTCTCTGCGAGGCGTGCCGTGTGTTCATTCTTCTGTCTTAGTCCAAGGAGTCGAAAGTGAGATCCACCAGCAGCAGCAGAGCAGATGACCCCCTAAATTCTCTGACCCGACTCCAAATCCCAAATTTCAATGCCCCTGGGGGTGGAGCCCGTATCCTGTCCTTCTGTAGTTTGGATGCAGCTGTTCTTGGGACAGCAAACTATCCCAAAGCACGGCGGAACAAGTGTTCTGTGTCCTTGCTGGGCGAAGGCCGTGACGTGTGTCCAGCTGCTCACGGTCCAGCTGAAGAAAGTCTGTACAACTGACGTCCTGCCACGCCACACCCAGGCCGTGGACCCAACCGAATGTCACCTCTGTTGCAGCCACCGTGCCGTGTCCACCCTCCTGGTCTTGCTCAGAGCTGTTGCTCAGAGCATAGCGGGTTTTACACTGGCGCCACCTGGAGGGCAGGAGGAGCACGTCGGGAAGGGCGCCTGACCTTCGCTCTGCATTCTCTGCCTCCTGCGAGACCACCCTGCGTTGAGTGCTGCCCTTGCTTTGTGATTCGGCACACTGAGAAGAACCTCGGGTGCCTTCGTGTTGCCGTTCCTGTAGCACTGGTCAGGTTTACATAGGTCAGGGTGGAAAGGTGGGCTTTCTTTCAGTTGAAGGCATACCCACCCTGGGTTTTTACAGCCAGGAGCTGCAGGGAGTATGCGTGACGCGCCTGCCTGCTCCTGGGTGGGGCGACTAGCGTTTCTCCTCTCACCTGGCTTTCCTAGCATCCCTCTGAGGCAGCACAGAGAACTCTGCATTGCCCTGATATGCCTCGGTATCTGAACGTCCCTGCTCCCTGCAGAGCCCGCTGTGTCCTGCTGCCCAAATGCAGCGCAGAGCCCAAAGGGTGTCCCCGCAGTGACGGAAGGGTCTTTCTCAGACAAGACCTCCTCCATGCCCTTCAGGAACCTGTGAAACTAACTGCGGCCCTGAGGCTCCTGGAGACCCAGGACTGTAATGTACAGGGTCTCTGGTCCTTTGTGTCACGCCTGTGCGCTCCAGCGAGACATGTCCTTTGCTCCGGATGGACGGTCCTCAGAGACACTTGAGCCTCACGCACAGCTCTCTTCCTGGGTTCTTTGAGGAGGCTTCACACCTGAGGGATCAGAGCACTGTGCCTGAGGGTGGAGCCATGGGAGGACAGTGACTCTCTTTGGGGGAGAAATATCTGTCCCACACATTTTAGGAAAGAGGGGCTTGACCTGCTGGGATTTGCCGCGAGGCCTGAGTTGTGGCGGCGCCTCTCTTCCTCAGCCAGCCCCATCTACACCATCACTGCGTGGCTCGTGGAGTCTGTGCACTCACATGCTGCAAACACAGGGAGCGCACTGAGAGCCGGTGCCCTGCCCACCTGACTCAGTCTCCCTGGCTGCATCCATGGTGGCTTGGGAGGGGCCTGGGGGCAGCTGAGGCTCCAGGCGGTGCTGTGGAGCTTTGGGACAGAGACTGCACTGCCCACATTACAGAATGGGGGCCTGTGGCCGGGCGCCTCTGGGCAAGGCCCTGCTCAGACTCTCAAAGTTCTCCTGAGCATGCAGCCTGCCGCCCTGTGCAGCTCTTGGGGCTGGAAGGGGCCAGTGGGCAGGGTGCGGGGAACCGCAGGGAGCCTGCCCGAAGCACCTCAGCACTTTTCCTCTGCTTTACTTGCTTTCACGCCCTCTCTTTCCTCGTTCTCAGGGTCTGTCCTCTCAGAACTTGTGTTTGGTTTTCTCTCAGCAACTTGTACACTGCTGCAATAGCTACATGGACATCTCAGAATTGAACAAGACTAGGCCGCTCCACCTGCGTGGGATTGCTGTGGCGAAGAAGCTCAGAGAGCTTCCACAGAGGAAAATTCCTGCCTTAGCCTGCCTGCGTGGCTTATGTGACACAGGTGCCCTGCACACAGGTGACTCCCAAGGATCTGATGGGCACGCCCAGGGCATCGGGCGCCACGCTGCCTGGGGGCATGCCTTGCGCCGGTCCATGCTTATATCTTACTCCGCATAATCCTTACAGATGAGGCCCACAGTGGAATAAGTGTTCTGCCTGTGAATGAGTCTTCTTCCAAATAGAATGAATTACCCTTGTCCACCTTTGTGGAAACAGCTTCACGGCGGCCTCTCAGTTTCTCCCTCTGCTAACGACCTACTCACTTTCTTCAGGTGCCAGCTGAGATGCTGGTTTCTCCTAGGCATCCTTAGACCCACAACGACACATGACTTCCCATGCCCCAGTCCCACAGAGCGATGCTCTCAGCAGGATTCAGACCCTTATGATGCTCTGCCATCTGCCGTCCTCTGACAGACAAATGAGGAGGTCCTGCAGCAGGGTCTCTCGCTCTGTTGTGCCCCTTGGCAGCATGGAGCTTGCTGCAGAAGCTCTGTTAGGGATGCGGCCTGCAATCGGATTTGGAGCTCATTTATGTTTAGAGTACCTAAAATTCCATACATTTTAAAGTAAGATTACATAGAGATGCTGCATTTGTATGGATGCAAATATCTAAAGAAATTCTATTTCAAAAGAAGAAAGACACCTCATTTGCACTTCCGTTTTCTCCCACCAGACACACAGTACAATATTTAAATATTTGCCTAATTAGTGTCATCAGAGTAGTCTCAAGGTAGAGCCATTTACCTAGAAATGCCTCAGATTCCTCTTTCTTTATGGGTGAGCAATACTCCACAGTAGAAAACAGTAAGCTCCATTCATTCATAAGCTGGCAGGCACTTGGGCTGGTTCTGGGACTTTGCTATCACAGACTGTGCTGTCCTAGGCATGCGTGGATATGCGCCACTGTGGCAAGACGCCTTTAATTGTTTGGGGAAGATACTATGAAGGGGAATGCCTGGGTAGAAAGGAACCTCAGGATTTAGATTTTCTGTGGAATCTTCACACTGATTTTCACGGTGGTTGTACCAGTCCACCCTGTTAGCAGCAGTGGGAAAAGGGTTCCTTTTTCCCCACAGCCCTGCCGGTAGTCATTAGGTATTGATTTCTTGATAATAGCTATTCTTTCTGGGGTGAGGTGGAATCTCAGTGTGGGTTTGATTTGCGTCTCTTGGAGGACCAATGACGCTGAGCATTTTCTCATGTATTTGTTTGTCATTTCTGTTTCTTTAACTGAAACGTGTTCATCATTTCAGATGCTCACCTGAGGATTAGTTCTTTTAATTCAGGGTTTCTGATATTTTTGGTTCTTTATATATTCTAGATATGATTCTTTTATTTGAAAAACAGCTGCCAATAATTCCCTTTTCCACCCGATGGGTTGTCTCTTCATTCTACTGCTAGTTTCTTTTCTTTTTTTTTTTTTTTTT
>PVJA010039087.1:0-19379 GCA_004027025.1 Myocastor coypus | reverse complement strand
CTCCCCCCCATGGCTGTTGCTGATGATCTGAGGGATTCACCTTAGGCTGAGCCTCTCAAATGCATTCCAGAGCCTGTGAGGAAGGGAAGCACCTCCACCTGGTGGTTTCCTAGAGCTGGGATAAAGGAGGACGCCATCCTGCCCCCCAGCAGCTCACGTTCAGCTTGAAGAAGCCCTGGGGGCAAAGAATAGGGTGCTGCCTGTGCGCTGAAGACTCTGCAGCAGCCTCCACATCGACCGCCCAGTCCCGGGGCCTGGCTTCTTTTCCTCTTCCTTCTTCTCCTCCCTCACTTTCCGTTTCTTCCTCTTCCCCTTCACTTCTTCTAGAAGCACTATGTTTAATTATTATGGGAAAGTATTCCAATGTTTCTTTTGTTTTATTTACAAGAAATACTTCTGGATAAGTCAGACAGACAAGCTTAACTGTCACACGTTTTCTCTGATACGAGAAAGCCAGGGTAAAGATACAGAGCCAACTAAAAGACAGGTGATAGGTAGCAGGGAGTCAGGGGCTGGGCGATGCCCAAGGAGAAGGGGACAAAGGATGGAGGCCAGGCAGACGAAGGGAAGAAACAAAGTAGGGAAGCAAAATGGTAGAGTGTGAGCCCTGCACAAGTAGCGTGGACTTGGGGTGCTGCCACGCCTCCTTATAACTCGACAGAAGATGCGTCTGGGAGTCCGAGGGAGGGAGGCGGCCCATCTGCACCCTATCTCACATCAGAAATAAAATGTAAGAAGATCTGAGGCTGTAGCGCAGTAAGAAGGCCCTGAGTTTAATCCCTATCCTGCGGGTGGAGGGGAAGCTGTTCTTTTTCTTCACAAAGATTTCTTTCTGAAAAGGCGTCTGTCTACTTTAAGATAGCTGCTGCTTCAATACAGATCAAATCAAATAACTTCACCAGTGCACACCATAAGACGCAGGGACTCCTTAAACAAAAATAAACTCTAGCACAAAAATGAAAGTGTCACCAAGACGTCACTCTGACGAAGGAAGACAGAAAAACTTTGTTCCTAGCAGTGACCTTTGGTTCCGAAGACCTGAAGGCCACCACCGGGTTCCGGAGCCGTGGGCTTCTTTCTACTTCATTTATTTTGTTTATTAGAGAACTTGATGGAGCCTTTGTGGGTACGAAAGCCTAATAGGGGATGAATTACACATCATTTTACCAGTCGTGGGTGAAGATTTAGATTTGAGATTTTAAATTTTTTTAATCCATTTGAACAGATTTTTTTCAAATCTCGAGTCCAAATCATTTTTCATTATCCTCAGCATCTTCTCCGTCAGCTTCTTCCCCAGCCCAATACCTCATTCTGATGAATCGACTAGTAGCAGGGCTATTTTGTTTTTAATGATGCTTTGCTTAGAGATCTGTTTAGGCTTCAGCAAAACAAATAAAGTATATTAAGGGATATGGTGTTTTAGAAACAAAGAAAACAACCAAGATTAGAGGAAAGTTAACTGCTCCCTAGGGAGAAGCCCTGGCGGTTAACTGATTCATCAGCAACAACACAGAAACTCTTCTAATGGCGTTTTGAACGCCTCATTCGTGCGAAAACCTGGGCTCACAAAACACAAAGGTTGCAATCCAGGTTGTTAGTCCGGAAGCTGGCGTTTAGGGAGCCCACATCGGTTAGAGGGCTGGGCTGCGGCGCGACTTCTTCCTGATGGAGCTCTCCACGCCAGGCCAGCCCTACCGCGCGAACAATGAGAACGTGCAGAACCCGGAGAGACGTCTACTTTCGAGCAGCGGCTCCCAGGCAAACGCCACCTCCAGAAGCTTATTTACCGCGACGGAGAAGAAAGCACAAGGAGGCAGAACTGAAGCTCTCTATTTGTACAAGTGCGAGCCTGTGCCTAGCCGGCTTCTCCCCGCCTTCTCTTCCCCCTATAAAACATGGTGCTCTTTTCTTTCTCTTCTGAGTTTCCAGGCCTTGGTGAAAAACTCCGAAATACAGCAGGCGAAGCCTTTTGCTCACATCCTACACTGCCGCAGGTCGCCTTGTCCGTGAATTTAAAAATAAACGTGCAGCCTTATCCCTGCGAAATCACCTTGGAAAAATTGCAGGATTGTCTTAGCAGCCAACTCCACCCGCACGCATGAGGGGACAGGCAGGCAGGCAGACAGACAGACAGAGACAGACAGACAGGCAGGCAGGCAGGCAGGCAGGCAGGCAGGCAGGGCCGGCGGGAGGCTGGGCAGGGTGCCGAGCCGGGCTTTTGCGTTTCCTCTGCCTCCCGGCGCAGAACTGGTGTCCCGCATGCTACGTTGGGGCCTGCCCTGGTCAGGGCTGTTTGTCACAGACCCATGTTAGGAGCAGAGTCCTTTGGTAAAACTTGCCGTTATTTATGCACAGGAGAGCAAAACCTTGTCTATTAAATTAATTAGAATGTGGCCTGGAAAAGGGATATTTTTTGATCAGCGAGAGCAGAAGTCTTGGCGGAGGGAAAGAAAGGCGGGAGGGGTGGGCGGGCAGCTGCAGACAGAGCCGCATTGTTCGCAGGAGCCCGCTGCGCCCTTTGTGCCCAGCTGCGCGAGCGGCCCCCCCCCCCGCGTTTCCGCGGAATCCGCTCTGAGCGTCTGCATCCAGGGCCAGAGTCGCGGCCCTGGAGCCGATAATTGCCTCTGACAGGATTTAATTACCTTCTCCAGGACCTTTTCTCTGTTTGACTGGAGACCACCCCCTGCCTCTGCTCAAACCGACAGCAAGAACACGCTGGCGCGCCGGCCAATCACAGCCAGGCTGCCGCCACCGCCGGGCGCGCTGATTGGCCGCGTCCGCCTTCGCCCTGTCGCCGCGTCGCCCCTCACCCCGTCGCCCTGTCGCCCTGTCGTCCTGTCCCCCTATCACCCTGTCGCGTGTCACTGTAGTCGTGTGGCCGTGTCGGACGGCAGCCTCACACTACAGCCCGCATCCCACGGCGGCCTGCACTGAGCTCGCAGGGTGCTCGCGGGAGTCCACAGAACGCGGACCAACCGTGGCTCCTGCGCCCGGGGACCTGACCCAGGTGCAGTGGCAGGCCACTGGGAGAAGGTGACAGGCACACGCACATCCTGCGCCAGGGCACCTTGCGTGGAAAGAACACGTGCTAGCAGGAACTGGATGAGCACTTAGTATCACGCACTGCAGGACTTTCCAAGGCGCTTCGCTGCAGGATCAGGGAGGTGGGCATTTGAAACGCCCCAGCCAGCACTGATTTGATATTAACCTGACTTAGCAGTCGCTGTATTATTTATGACTTTGCGCGTGGGAGCTAAGCCTAGCTAGAATCTTAACCAAGAATGGTACAGTCATTAAAAGCCCAATCTCTACGTACATACAATTTTGGGATAGTTCATGGTAATGCATTATTCAAAAAGAGAGTTTAACGGAGACATAAAACTTGGTTAACCTCTACTGCTTTTGAAAAGGTGCTTTCCCTCAGAAAAACAGCACCGCGCCATTGGCAAGTCCCACCACGCGCAAAGCCGGCCACAAAATGGAAATGAACATAGATTTGGGAGAGGAGTGGCACGTATTACCGGCTCTGTACTAATGTGGAATTTAATTTATTCATTACATTTGTCTATAAATAGTATTCCCTATAGCGTTTGTTCCTGACTCACCTACCTCTCTGCAAATGCAGCAACAAATGTGACAGATGTATTTACAGTTCTATTAGAATTTTTCTTAATTTAGAGGCTAAACTTCAGTTAGCTTTGGCAGAAATTAAAGATATTGAAAGCATGATGCAAAATATTTCTCATAAATTTTTAAAGCCCAGGGATCTAATTTAATTTCTATCAAAATGAAGGGACAGGGCTCTGAACCACACGGGATCTCAAGCGTAAAGCTGCCTTGTGCCCGTCTCTATGTTTTCCCCTTTTGAACAGTTTCCGGCCTCACCAGGAAATCGTACCTGACCGCCTGTGGCATGGCGGCGCCTCGGTGGCCATTCGGTCCGTGGGCACCTCGTGGACTCGCCTGGCCGCTGCAGCTCTCCTGCCTTACCACCATGGGACTCAGAGGACAGCATTACTCGGGGAGCCCTGATCAACATGCATGTGGACTTGTTAAGCTGAGATCATTCTTGTGACTTTTCAGGGAGCTGTTAGAAACAGCCAACAGAAGTGCACAGCTGCTTTGAAAAGGCGGCTTATTTCCAGGGCCCCGTGATTAGAAGTCACTTAGGAAAAGATGTCTTTTACTCCAGAAATGTCAGGCTTTGGAGTCTGACTCTGACCTGACCACTGAGAAGATGTCCATGGATCAAGTCATGCCTGTCCTCGTGGCACTGGTTTCCTCAGCTACAAAAGGCAATTAGCAGGGGGTTGGCAACAGCATGGGCAGCGCAAAGTCCACGTGGGAACGGAGTCATCTGCCTCGGGGGGCCTGCTCGGGCGGGAGCTTCCTTCGGAGACTGCGTCTGCCCAACAGCCACCACAGTCACACGCCCCTTCTCTACCATCATGTGTCTTTTTGTTTTTGTTTTTTTTTCCATTCTGATTTCTGAGCCTAGGATCTTCACACCGAGCTACATCAGGGGCCCTTTACATTTTAATTTTGAAGCAAGTCTCACTAACTTGCCTGCACTAATTGTGCACCTGTGCCTCTCCTGCCTCAGCCTCCCAGCGAGCTGGGCTGCAGTTGCGCACCGCCAGCCCACTCCGCCACATCTTGCTCCTAGGTTCCGTCTGACCCTGGGCCAAACACAGTGTATTCAAAGATAATGTTGATCTTTGGGGGCAGTAGTTTTAAGGAGCAGCTCCGTGAAGCCTATGATAAATACTGACTTTACGGGCTAGGAAAAGTAAGTGAACCTAACCCTAGTGCACTATTCTTCCATTTGAATTATTGATCACTTCTGGCTACAGTTCTCAAGTCTAGAGCATGCAAAACTCTTACAGTAAGGACAGCTATTTTGAAAGTATTGCAGAGGAGAGCCGAGCAGTCAGGTCCCCGTGCATCCCACACCCAGAGGCCTTCACGCTGCAGAGCAGGGAGTCCTTACTGTTTCTCGTCCCTGGTGATCCTAGGCTTTCCAGGGACAGGCGGCCTCGCTGTGAGGCGAGAGCAGGCTGGCTTTCTCCCCTCCGCTCGCCTGTCCTCAGCTCGCAGCCTCCCAGGAAGGGTGGGCCAGAGCTAATCCCAGGCTGCTTCTTCCCTTCAGCAGCCAGGCAGGTGAATAATTAATGCCCATCTGACTCCACCTAATTAAGCCCATGTTCGCCGGTTCTGTGGGTCTGAATGCATCTTCCTGCACAGAAAAGAGTCTTTGCTTATCTGCATAGTTTATATTTCTTAAATGGACATTTTTGGAATTAGATTTTATCTTGGTTCTCAAAGCCTTCTCTCTCTCTCTCTCTCTCTCTCTCTCTCTCTCTCTCTCTCTCTCTGTATGTGTTTATGTGCACTGTTCATTAGGAATCAATGGCAAAGCTGTGTGCATTTTTTAAATGGAAGAAAGAATACTAACCAGTTATTGGTTGAGAGTCACGTAAACCGACTTGTCAAGCCTCCCGCTTGATTATGCCCTACTTTTTCCTAAGGAGATGAAAAAAGTAACGCTTTTTGGTTCTGAAATACACACACACACACACACACACACACACACACACACACACGTGCATGTGAAATAGGGTACAATCCATGCACAAAAGCCGCGTTACCCCTGGGTGGCTGTTTAGCATGACCCTGCATGATCTGAGCTGCACAACAGAGCAGCTCCCGTTGCTAACTCAATCACTCATTGACCAAGGCTTAGAAAGCAATTGCCAGTACTCAGTGATACTCAGTCACTCAAAACAGTAGAGTGGCCGATGCTTCAGCACCAAGAGCCTCCATAGGACTTCTCTCAGTGCAATACAAATTCAGTTCTTTTACAGTGCCAGCTCTTCTACTGGGGCTTTTCAGTGCTATGTGGCCCTACCTAGTCACTCAAGCCATGATGAAGGTTAGGTAAGTTCCGAAGGTGGCCAAACTTCGTACGCAGTGCTGTGCCCACACACTTCTGAGCTCAGGCCCAGCTCTCATCTTTTCCTTTATTTGCATAGATTGCCAGCTTCTCTACGCCCTCTGACTTCATATAGAGACCATCCAGAAGAAAAGGGGCTCAAGGCAGCTGCAAGGTCGGTGCGAGGCTTAGAGGCAGGGGCTGAGAAGTGCCCGTTCGAATGGACTACTTCAGACCTTAGCTGAGACTGCAGAATCCTGTCTACTGCACTTAAAATTGAAATAGCAATGCAACTTACCAACAAAGCCCCCTTTGGCATGGATCTCCTCAATTCTAAAAGACCAGGGTAGAGGAAAGGTTGGATTCGATATGAAATTATAAACCAAATCTAAATAGGAAACTGGCAAGTGGGTAGTTCTGTATTGGCTTGTGTGGCAAAGATCGAACTGCCCAAGTTGTGTGTTGGTTTCATTTCTCACTTATTCTCCTGATCAAATCCCTTGGTGACCAAAATCTCAGTTGCTTTTCCTAAACCCCAAGCGTTGTGCTATTAAGACACAAGTATTGTTTTACAGCTTGACCTTCCACTATCCAAATAAAATGCCCGAGGGTTACACTGCTTTGGCACATGGTTGTTGTTACTATGAGAACACTATTAGGGTTCGCCTGCATGTTTTGGAAAGGATGTTTTGTACAAAGAATATATCTGATTAGCAACACTGTTTGTTTACTTTCAGATCCACATTTTAGAAGACTCAGACACAAAAGGCTTGGAAATGCTTCCAAAATGAGAAACTCTAGTCAAGTGATTACTCAGCTGGCAAAATGGAAATTTCAAGTTACGCAGACAGCTAATTGTGGGCCGCCTCTGGAGTGACAGGTCTATAATTTCTAGTTTTGTGTGCATTGAAAGCCAGTCACCTTGCCACTCCGTGGTCCATTATCCACCGGCCACCAACCATATGATGGTGCTCAGGGAGTGACAGGCAATCTCCATTATGGTTGATGTAACACTCCGTGCTTTATTTGGAGAAAGCTGTCCGAAGAGAGAAAGGGAAAGCCAGGTGCGGCGGCTCCCGTGACCAGCCCCGATGTGGGAGCGCCTCCTTAGCGCTTGCCTGACGGTGGCCGCGGGTTCCTCTCAGTGCTCCCACGTCGGCGCTGGTCAGTGCTCACTGCCGGCATCCGTGCATGTGTGGTGATCCTGGTCTTTTCGGTACAGACTTGGATTCTTGGGGTCAAGCACCCCTCATTCATTCATATTGTGTTCTAAGAGCTTAAAACCTAGTTGATACCCGTGCTCCAGGGGACAGCTTCAGGCGACTGCTCTTTGCTCTTTTGTTTTTCTTTTCGCTAAATGGAAGGCTGTTGCTTCATTTATTTCAAGTCCTCAGGAGGTGGCAGGATATTATTACAAAAAGGGCCAGGAGATGCCATTGCAGTTTCAGCGGTCACCAGGGGCGGCTAGTCTTGCATCGTATCATATTTCTGACCTTTCTGTCTTTAAAATACAGAGACTGAAGCAGAGGTCCCGTTCCTTCCAATGCCTATGTGTTTCTGCCCCTGTATACGCATTAAAACTATGACCACAAGGTATTCTCAACTGCATATTGCACCAGGCTTCATTTGCCGAGCAGAGCAGTGAAGGTGCATTTGGCAGCAAGTCATGGTCCCAGCCAGCAACGGTGGGACCACAGACAGACAGAAACTGGGGGGTCTGCTCTTAGGGCTCTGTGGGCAGCACAACAGTGTCTTCAAGAAGCTGAGCTTTTCTGCCTCTGTGTGCAGGTTTTCCTCCTTAGATGCCATTTGCTTGTTATAAAAATGGCTGCAGCTGCTCTTGGCATGGGTCATCTTAAAAAATTAAAGAAAGAAGGAAGAGAAAGACTGAAAAAAAAAAAAACTCTCTGATGATCAGGAAGTAAAATCTGACCCAGAGGCCTTGGGATAATGAAGTGACATATTCTGTTTCACTGTCTTAGTTCCTGCAGCCTGTGGCTGTCACCTTATGTCAAAAGACTCTGTGAATGTGGCTGACTTAAGGATCTCAGGGTGGGAGATGGTCCTAGATTTCTATATAATCTTGTTTCCTGGAAAAGGGAAGCTCCAGCCGTGGAGCCAGCTTGGCAAAGAAGGGACCTTGAGCCTAAGGGTGGGCCCCAAGGTTGCCCTCGTCTCCAGGAGGAACAATAATGCCAACCTCTCCACACTGTCTGATGAGACTCACTTCAGACTTTGGACTCCAGCAGTACAAGAACACAGATTTGCTTTTGAAGCCACTAACTTCATCGGGCTTTGTTATAGCAGGGTAGAATGCTGACACAAGCTCCCAGCAGCCCTCTTCGACATCTAATGGACCAAGATGAGCCTGGTGCACACCTGGGCCGTCCCTGGACATCAGGGAGAGCTGGACAATAAGTGGCTGGCAAGGAAAATCAGTGAGAGGATGGCCCTGCTCTCCTTTCATTTGTCCTCTTAGGGCTATGAGCATATTAGGATGAGGCATAGAAAATTAGTAAAATCTGACATGTCAGAGCTTGAAGACATCTACAGGTTCTGAGATTATTTCTTTCTTGTTATATTTCAAAAATTATTTAATGAAAAATATCACTTCTCAGTCTTTTGGCAAAGATCTAGAGTAAAAATATGCTTGGTAAATGTCTCATCAATCTGCTTAGGACATCAGTGAGTCGTGCTTCTGGGCCACCCTGCGTGTGCCTTCAGTTTGCTCCTCGCGCCATCACCTGTAGAGACCTGGCCCTCCCGGTGACTTCTGGGACACACCAAGCCATCTCCCTCTGCCTTCACCTCTGTAATCTGGCTGGGTTTTCCCAGGTGTCTCCGCTCGCGCCTCCCACACTCCCTCTTAGCTGGAGTGCACTGACTTCACAGCTCCGAGCGTGAACAGCAGTTCCTCAGTGTCATTCCCTGGCTGTCCCTCTTCAGGCTAGGTTGGCAACCCGCACTGCACATTCATTTCTCAGCAGACAGCACTGCGGCTTGGGACACAGTCTGGCCTGACACAGGAGAGCATGCATGGGACAGGCCAGGCCAGGAGACTAGCAGCCCGATGGAGCCCCAAGGGAGCAGAGCAAAGCAGGCGAAGCAGCTCCCCGTTCACCGGCCTCGCGGTGAGCACTGGGGCTGCCATTGTGCACTGCACACTGAGCTCTTGGGATCCTCTCCTTTCCTTGGTGTCATTTTATCACAGTAGCCGCTGCTGCATTCGTAGATTGCCTTCAAATTGCGGGGAGGGGCACGCATCGCAGGGAAAGGCGCTCATGGGGGGAAGGGCGCGCATCACGGGGAAGGGCGCACGCCCTGAGGCTGTGCTCAGTGAGCTGAGTCCCGGTCCCAGCTGGCCCTGTTGTAGGGAGCACTCGGAAAACAGCGAGGCCCAGGTACCTTTGGAGAAATCACATTTATTGAGCAGAGGTAGCAAGCTGGGACCCGGAGCTGCTCAGGTAAAGCAGCCAGAAACCTGCTCGGCCGGCATGTTGAACCACCCATGACACCGGTGTGCTATAAAATGTGGTCCGTGCCACCTGTATCAGAGTCACTTGCCACACTTGGGGTAGTACCGCGGTGACTTTGGCCCAGCTCAATAGCCATCGACTCAGGTTGAAAACAAAAACATAGGCCTATCTTTTTCTCCTACTTAGGTGGCCTTTTTCTCTCTTTTGTTACCTTTTGGCAATTCCAAAGACATCTGCCTTTTGCCAGTGTGGCGACTTTCGTGTCTCCTCCTAGCTACTCAGAGACGCTGAAGCAGGAAGAGGACAAGTTTAAGCCCAGCTTGGGCAACCCAATGAGACTGTGTATTGAAATAACTTTAAAAGAAAAAAAAGATGTATGGGTGGTTATGGTTTAGAACTGGAGTCCTCACCTATCAGGAGAGGAACCTGAGTGCAGTCCCAGTACTGCAACCACAACAAAATATTAAAGCAAAGCATGCATGCTGTTTGCTGCTTGCTATAATGCTTTGCATGGGCTTTTCTCAGTTAGCTACAGCATCCACGGTGCGAGTCTGGGCGCTCCTTCTGTCCCTCCAGGCCACGCCAGAACTGGAACACTGTTTGCACCATGGGGCCGCGCACATCCGGGAACTGTGCTTCTTCTCATTTCTTGCCATTACTGGACAGGTCCTATCAGTTTTAATGGTCTGATTACTGGTCCTCTTTGAGTATAAATTATTTATTCTATGGATCTAATGGCCAACTGTTACCAAGGTGAGCTTAAGGCAATAACTTCACACATCTATTGGTTACAGGTTAATTGTGTGAGTGCCACAACTGGTGTTGTGATAATGAACTCCCCTGGGTAGGCTCTGTAAAACTCATTGCTCAGCCCTAAAACACAAGAGGTTTCCTGTCTGCGAAGCTCTCCGTGCTAAGCGTGAGCAGCACTGAAGCTCCAGAGAAGAGCAGAGAAACGTTGATTCCCAACAAGTGACGCTGAGGTGGTCGCAGGGAAGAGGAAAAGGCAAGACCTTCACAAGAAAGTTCCGGAAATTAGCGATGGCTCAGGTTGAAGAAGTGTGAGGTTTAAGACATTCAGTACTCACATTTTATTTTATTTGTTTATTTTTAATTTGTTTATTCGGTACAGAGTCTCTGCAGTTCCGACTCACAGTGATCCTCCCGTCACAGTCTCCTGAGTGCTAGGATTACAGGACTGCACGACCAAGCCCAGTTTTGGGGCCAGCACAAGGCACCCAGGGTCCTGGCACAGCATGGGGTACCAGGGATAGAACTTGAGTCCTCATACTTGCCGGGCAGATGTTTAGACTGCCAAGCTTGCAGTACACCATGCTCGCCAGAAAGCTTCGTGCATGCGGCCATAGCTGAGAAGCGGCAAGGTGGTCCGGCCGTTTGGACCCAGCGGCCATCTCCAGCCTCTGGACGATGGCCTTCAACATCTTCCTCGGGCGGTGCCAACACTAACTCATACTGAAAACTGATGCATTGCCAAGTAGGACTCACAGAGTAAAACCACACGCAGGGAACAGGAGGTGGAAAGGAAGGTGCCTGAGATGTGTGAGGAAGGAGTGAGAGGGACGGGAAGGAGTCCTGGCGCATGCGCCAGCGCCGCCCCCTCCCCCCGCCCCCCGGGGATGTGAGCGTGATGCTTAGCCCATAAGTACCGACACGGCAGAGCTGCTTAGAAAGGAACCCAGGGCGGGCACCAACAGTGAGACGCAGCCGGGGGCTCCCGCACAGGGCACACTGCAGCGGGCGTCTGCGGCGGTGAGAGACACGAGCCAGGCCAGAGCTGTGAGCTGTCTGCAGAGCCTGAGAAGCTCTGTCTTCTGAGAGTGCCATCCACGAAGGCCACGGTCGCTTTCAAATGACAATGGGAGGTGGGGGCTGGCCAGGGACAGAGGGGCTTCTGTGGACACCGCTGATGCCCCAAATGTCCTTCCTTGCAGTCCATGCTCCAAATGAAGCCCACTGCCACCGAAGTGGCAGAAATGCACAGGAGCACTTGGGGGCACAAAGTGGGAACTCCGGTGGTTTGGGCTTAGTGGCGGCAGGCTTTCCACTGGTGGCTGACACTTCACGCACCGGCTCAAATCGTGAAGTGTCTCGGTTACTGTTCTCTCCTTGCTGGGACAAATACCCGACGCTCAAAATGAAGGAAGGAAAGCTTTATTAGCGCACAATTACGGGACATTTCAGTCCATATTCATCTGGCCCAGCCCTGAGTGGAACAGGACAGAGCGCATCCAGTTCATGGTGGCAGAACAGCAACAATCGCGACAGAGGCAACCGACCAACCAGGGGAGCAGAGAGCAACAGCTTCATTCTGTCTCTCTGTCTCCCTTTATATTACATTCAGGCTCTCTGCCTCAGCCTATCCACCTTAGGCTACACCCATAATCCCAGAAGTACTTAAAACACATAATCCCAGGGATCATGGATCAAGTCTCAAACTCTAGATCAGTATTAAATCACATAATCCCAGTGACTCATGAGTCAAGTCTCAATCTATAGAAGTCCCTCCCCCATGACTGCATGAGGCCTTGGGGGAGACAATTAGACATAAACCATAATGCGAGAAAAGTGATGTAATGCGTAATAAACTAGAAAACAACAAGAGAGAGCCCACAGTCCCAGGGAGCATGCGCAGCAGCGGAGAGTCCCCGGAAGACCCAAGCGCCCGCATCCCTCAGAGGGTCACGTCCGCCTCACCTCGGCTTTTGCCCCCGCGAGGCTTGGGAGCACTTTGCTCCTTATCTTCGGAGGCCTCTTTCATCTGCCACCAGGGTTTCGCCCCTGTGTCTCTGGACCAGAGAACAAGCTTGCCAGCAGCTGACACCAGCCAAATCTCGCCCTCGCGCAGATTCACTTCACTCTTGGCCCCTGCTCTGCGGATCCATCCGGTCCTGTTTTCTGCAACAGCCCTGCTTTCGTCTTTACCCTTTCCTTGAGTGAGTGGCACTTGTCATGACTTTCTGTCCCCTCGAGTCCTGGCCTAAGAAGCCCCTCTCACTTGGACTTACCAAAGCGGTCCCTTTGCAGACTGGCACCCTCGGGCTTCTGGTGGGCACCAGGCGAGCTCTGCAGCTTGAGCAACACCCCCCCAGATTCCAGGGCTCGCATCTCCTTTCAGTCCTCAGCCGCTGGAGGACTCCTGCTTCTCAGAGCTCTGTAAAGCAGGCGAGTGCTGTCATTTCAGTTGTTCTCTGAAAGCTTCATGAGCGCCTCTAGATTCAGCCTACTACTAGCACTGTCATTCTTTGACCCCCTGGAGGGACACCACAGTTTTATGACCTGCTCCTTTACCTATCTTAACAGCAGATGGCAGCGGCACAAGAGTATGGAGCACTTTAGGCAGTTTAGGCCTGGAATGAGAGTTCTCTGACATGCAGCCACCGGGCTGGGAGCTTGGGTCCCGACCAGCGTCTCCAATGGCCTAAAAATCTGGTTTAAGCAGCAGCCCTGACGGAGGCAGTGCCTCTGTGTCTTTCCCTCTGCCTTACGTTATTAACAAGGCAGCACAAGGGTGGTGACGATTGTGCCGTCAAAGAGCCCCGCCAACAAAGGGTGGAGAGTAAATATGCACGTGTTCCTGGGGGTGCAATAAAATCACTTTGATTTTGATAAAAAATTCATTAACATGATTTTTTTTTTCTGAATGGCCCCTACTTAATTTTAAAGATTTAATCATCCTTGAGGATGCAGACCCATCCTAGAGATTGTAGCAGGGAAAATAAGGGACTTGACTACGTGACTGTGGTTCATGCAGTAAGGGGTCAGGGGTCTTCGTTGCCTCCTGGCAGCCGCTGAAGAGCGTCCTGGGGAGCCCTCAAGTCTTCTAAGAGGTGTCAGCCAAGCGAGGTCACAGGTGAGCTCAACCCCAAGGTGGGAGAGGGAAGCCTGCAGCACAGAGAGGCTCCGCAGCCCAAGGAGACCCTGAGCAAAGCCCCTCGGAGCCCCCACTGGGCAGGACCAGGAGGGAGGCTCGCCGCATGAATGCCCGATCCTGAAGGGGGCGGGGCCTGGGCGCATGGGCCCTGACAGGACACACGGTCCCGACACTGCTGTGGGATTCCTCCACAGTGGCCCAAGTGGGTTCTCATGGTGAGAGGCAGAGAAAGTTGCCCCCGCATTGCCCTGGAGGGAATGGGGAAGGAATCGTTCTCAAATGTATAGCTCCTTCTGCCCTTCCCAGTGAGCCCCACCTGAGAGAGGCTGACTTACTGCTGCCGAAGCTGTTGGGGTTACATCAGCTACTGGGTGGGAAGGTCTGGGTCTGGAGTGTGCCCTGCAGGCTGTGGCTTAGTCCACAGAGCATGGCACCACCTGAAAAAGAAGACCTGGTACAGGAGGCATCAGGACAAGCCACTGGCTGTCACCCTGGTGCCACTGTGGCGGGGTGCAGATGGGGTGTACGTGGAGGAGGAGGTGAATGGAGGAACTCTCTCTGCTTCCCACTTGGCTTTGCTCTGGACATAGCCTGCTCTCAAGATAGGTTATTCCTTTAGAAAAAGAAAGCAAGTGATACGCCTCAGGTCACATAGAGCAAACACTTGAAAACAGAGATTCCCTTGCCAGCCGGCACGTCCGCCACCCTAACCCCTCATTCAGCTGCCTAGTTTTTTTTTTTGTCCTGAAAGTCAGATAAGCTTGTTGGCCGCATGCGCCTTCGCTTGTAGAGGCTGAGCTGCTCCACCCTGGGCGGGCTCTTGCCCCCCAGGTGCCCCTGCAATCACGGCTTGCTCATTGCAGCGTTATTCACAGCAAGAACCCGCGATGCACTTGCCGTACTTGAGGCTTGCCCTGAGTCCTCACGTTAACCACCCGGGATCACACGGTTCTTGGACCCAGTGCTCCTGCCCGGGTGTCTGAGGGTCCGTCCCAGGGGTGTGTGGTTCTCAGAATCTTCAAGTAGATCACTTCCTTGCCAAGGCGTGTTCAGGGCCATAAATCCTAATTCCTTGATTATCTGTTTAAGCATAATCTGTGTTTCATTAGTATTACTTATTTCTCCCTAGAGAAAACCACAGACATCTCGCATCTGTTTCTCATAGTTGGATATAAATAATGAAGATAAACTGTACATGTGAAAAGATAGAATAATTTTTCAAAATATTTTGGACTCCAGTGTTGTCATTTCAGGCTGCTGTTGACATCAACACGTTATCTTCCATCATCTCCCTCACAGTGTGGTGGCAAGCAGACAGCATTGTCCATGAATACTGTGTCCTACCTGTGTGCTCATGCCACTTACTTGTCCTCTGAGAGGAGGTCCCTGCGAGTGTCTGCGGTTTGCACATCTCCCCAGCACCCCAAAATGTTTTCAGCTAAGACCAGAAGGACGAGATGTCAGCCTAGCAGAGGTGCCACAATGCCGAGACCTGAAGACATGAGCAAAGTGCAAGTTGGGTCCCTGTCCCTCTCCACCTGAACATGAAGAAAGTTTGGTGTCCAGTTAATACTCTCATGTTGCAAGTCACAAAATTAAAAAAAAAAAATGTGTAATTACATCAGAGGCACATGACGTGTAATTTCAATGTATTTTTTAAATGTACTTATTTATTTGATAGAGAATCCTGCTGCTGGCCAGCATGGCATACCCAGGGATCTGTGGATAGAACCCTGGCCCTTATGCTTGCAAGGCAGGTGCTTAGCCTGCTGAGCTACCTCCCCAGTGCCTCAATGTATGTGTTAAAGTTGTACTTTACAAGCATATGGAAAAATTATAAAGGAAAATATAACAGAAAGAAAAGGGAGAGGTTTGCTTCTGGTTTAAGTCACCTCAGAAAGTGCTACGTTGGTCATAAAACATAGGACTGGCAGAATGTTTCTGATCGGCCAGTGGATGATTTCTGCTCAGAAAATCTGAAGAAAATCATAAACCATCTGGATAGGAAGTAGAAGTGAGAGCTCTTGGTTTGTTAAGAGTCTTAGAAAAGCTTTGTCATCTGAGGAAATAGCCAACTTAGAGTTAAATTGCTTTCCTCACTCAATGAAATTTATGCTTGAAAAATGGCGGTCAGAGCCCTTACAGAGAGACCATCGAGGTGAGAAGACACAGTGGAGGCCAGAGAAAGGCATCCCAGGAGAGGATGCAGCTCAGGCAGTGCCCCCACAGCTGTCAGAGTCCTGAGAAAAATAAAAGTCAATGCATCTGCGACACAGAACGTGGCGTACGAAACTAGCAGAAGGTTATGTGAAGTACGTGAATGGAAGGCCGTGCGTGCAAGAGGCTGAGGGGTCTCATGAGGGATCTGAACAATTCTGTCCAAGCCTTGGAAGGACTCTTGACGACAGGGCCTTGTGTGTGAAGGATGAAACAGGACGGCAGTTCTCCAGCTGCTGGTCTGGTCTCCAGGAGACACTGGGCAGTGTCTTCTTCTGGCAGATTCGCTTGGCTGTCACCCCAAGATAGGAGGAGGAAGCCAGCCACGCCTATCAAGTGCTCAGAGGTAAAAACGGGACCACGCTGCAGTGCACAGACAACCTCATTCTAACAAAGAGTCATTCTGCCTGAAGCAACCACAGTGCACAGGCTGAGAGGCCCAGGATTCCAGGAAGGAATCCAGGACCAGGGAAAGTAGCAGGCTGGCTATTGTAGTGGTCTAAGTGAAGAGCGGCGACGGCTCTGACATGCAGGACATGGAGAAGCTAATGGAGCTGGGTTTCCATTTCTGATAGCGACAGATGAGATCATTTGGGCCACTGCTGAAGATTACTGATAAATGGGAGGCCAGTTTCTAAAATACCTTACAGGTAATCCAAGAGGCAGGGCAGGGGAAAGGTAAAATAACTAAAGTGCGTTATATGCTTGCGCTAACTCTCCATCGTGAATGTGACCACTTAGTGCTGCAGACATTCATAATAAAAATAAAAGTTAAAGAACAATGAATGAGCATCAAGTATGACAAGGTCCTTGGAAGAGTTCTCCAAATACAGCTTTTCTAACAGCAGTGGAACACCCAGCTCTGACAAAACACAACAAACATGGGAGGCTGTAAAGGACATTTGAGTGGATAGATAGGTAGATGATAGATAGATAGATAGATAGATAGATAGATAGATTGATAGATTGATAGATAGATTGATAGATAGACTGATAGATAGATGGTAGATATAGACATACAGCTACTTGCTTTTTGTCCATTGTAAAGAAAGGTTTGTACTAATAGTGTTTAGATTAGTTATCATGTCTGTATCTTGTCCTCTGAATAACTACTATGAAGACAGCACCATGCAATGTGCTAATTATTGTAACTGTCCTACTAACCTGTTTAGAAACTGTTTCATTGCTCTTTTATCTTTTTTTCTCATTAAAATGAATAAAAAATTAAAGAAAAACAATCAGTGAGCAAACACATACATGAGAAATTAGCAAACTAGCATCCCTCTCCCCAAAAAGCAATGGAAATTCAGAGACGTGAACCAAACATTTGGAATCATTTTTGCTCTGTATCTGCTCAGCCAGGAGAGGACATCGGAGTTCTGAGGGCACCGCCAGCTTCCTCAACATGATTAGGAAATGAAGATTCAACCCCAAGGTCTACAAAGAACGGGCACCGCGAGCCATCGGAGGAGACGCGGTGGGCTGCATCATAAATGATGGGGGGGGGCGTTGAAGACAGCTCATCCTTACACATCGGATGTTAGCTTCTTGTCACCAGAGTGACCCAGGAAGGAGTCAGGTGTGGAAACTGGGTTGGGAACATCTCCAATTGTTAATAGTTAGATGCGTGTCTGAACACATGGAAACCCTAGCTAGAGAAAGAAAATGTAGGCTACAAATTTATTTTTAAACTAAACCTAATTGCATGCATGAGAAGACAAGACAGACATTGATAACCAGACGGACAGAAGACATGAAAAGTCAGCAGCGCCAGGCCAGCCAGAACTCCAGCTCTCAGACCTCGGACTCACAGAGCATAAACCAACATGCATGGAGAAGAAAGCCGGTTCTAATGAAATCATGCATGAAATCAGAGAATCTCAAGATGTCACAAATTAGATAAAAAAAAAAAAACCTAAATAAAATTTCTATCATGGAAAAATATCAAAATCAAAATTATGACTTACATGGTTGACAGAATTCAGGAGAAAATTAGTGAAATAGAAGAAAGAATTTAGAATAAAGCTGAAAAAGACAAAGAGACAGAAAAGGTAAAAGAAGCGTACATATCACAGAATACGCGGGGGAAAGCTTAATTCACACGTCATTGAAGTATCAGGAAACTGAAAAGCAAAAATGGCACAGAGCAATATTTAAACAGATGATATCAGCCCATAGATTCAAACACCTCACTAATTCCAGAAGGATGAATAAAGATATGGC
Organism: Myocastor coypus; assembly: GCA_004027025.1. NCBI lineage: Eukaryota > Metazoa > Chordata > Mammalia > Rodentia > Myocastoridae > Myocastor > Myocastor coypus. Next base: position 1,639 of record PVJA010039087.1, on the reverse strand, counting down.
ACAGGTGGACTCATAGCCGAAGACCAAATTAAAATCTAGATTGGGGGAGGAGCATCGTCCACTCAGTGGGCTGAGGAAAGCCAGGGGAGGGGAGCTGGGGAAACTCTAACGCTACAAGGGCTGCAGCCGGCATAGGCGGAATGTTGATGCACCTCGAGCCGCACAACAGGAGGAGCTTCACTAAGGGAGTGCCAAGAACGCAGCGGCGTCCTTCCTCAGCGCTCTCCTGCTGCTTACAGCACTCGTCACCCATTCTTAGAGCAGCTTGCCTCGGACTTTGCAAACTAGAGCCAATGCCCTTTGCCTCTTATTTGCTGGAGAACATTAATTTATACATTTCTAAAAAAACGTCTGCAAAAATTATAGCGGGAGTTGTGTTCAATTCATGAACATGGTGTATTGTTCCATTTATTTAAGAGAAATTTATTAGCCATCATTTTAACTGGAGACACTATTTAAAATATCTTTACTGAGTGGGCCTATGAGATCTGTAGTTAAGAGACCGAGAAAGAAGTCTCAGGGAGCTTGAGGCCAGCTGGGGCTACAAATTAGCACAAGTGTAATTGGAACTACACCAACCAACCAAACAAAAACTTCATTAAACTGATTGTTAATTGATACTTTTTTTTTTTTTTTTTTTCGTGGGACCAGGGTTCCAAGTCGGCATCTTGCACTTGCCAGGCAGGCACTTGTGCCACAGAGCTGTCTCCCCAGCCCGTTAGTTTACACCTTTTAAACCATGGTTAAGATTTCCTTCTCAAATGTTACGATGTGGACATTGCTTTAACTTTTGAACAATATTGGGTTGTATCTGGAGCTGTCTAAAATTACCCGTTAGCTCTAGTTCAATTTTCTGGGTGATCCCTGTCTTATTACTTTTCTCACTGCGGACACAAGTTACCCAGTGGATACATTCATAGGAGGAAGGTGTACTTAGCTCCCAGTCCACAGAGCGCTCAGCCTGTTAGCGGCTGGCTCCAGGGCAGAGTGGTGTGGCGGTGGAGGGACACCTGTGGTGGGCAGAGGGCATGCAAACAACGGGGCTGACCCTGGGTCCTTCTGCCCCTTGTGTGTCATCCAGGCTACTTGGGACAGGCGGCTCCGACATACTCCATCCATTGTCCTCAACCAGACATGGAAGAACCCCACCAGCACACGCCCCAGATCCAGCTGCCTCTGAGGAAGCCCCGGCTATGGCTGTCTGGGGCTCTGGGAGGACATCTAGGCTCTATCCGCAACAAACACCAGCTTAAGGGAAAATCTTGTCGTCTGCATAGATAAAAAAGATTTATTCCTCATTTTCTGCATTTCTACAGCTTCCAAGAATACGCCGAATAAAGTAATCAGAAACACATACATTTTTAAAAAACTTTATGGTAGAAAGTATCTGGTCGATAGCCAGCTGTACCCTCTTCAAAGGTGTTCTGTGTCATAGTAAGAAGTTTCCTTTTATTCATCAGTTTGATAAGAGGTCTTATCATGAATGACTAAGAAGTTTTGTCAAACATGTTTTTCTGTCCTTGTTTAAATGATTACGTATTTTAATTTATTCAGCTATATATTGTATTATGTTGACTAATTTTCAAACATTTAACCAAATTTGCATTTTGGGGAATTTTCACATGATTTTAAGTAGTGT
>PVJA010039086.1:0-19407 GCA_004027025.1 Myocastor coypus | reverse complement strand
ACAGCAGCAAAATGGCAGCAGAGGCAGCCAGTCAATCAGGGCAGCAGAGCAGCAGCAACAGCTAGAGCTCCAGTCTGTCTCTCTGTCTCTCTTTATATTACATTCAGGCTCTCCACCTTAGCTCCCGCCCTAGGCTACACCCATAATCCCAGAAGTACTTCCACCCATAATCCCACCAGTACTAAAACCCATAATCCCACCAGTACTAAAACCCATAATCCCAGGGATCATGGATCAAGTCTCAAACTCTACAAGTCCCTGCCCAATGACTCCATGAGGCTTTGGGGGGACAACTAGACATAAACCATAACACCTGTCAACTGAACAGTGGGTAAAAGAAGATGTGGTACTTTTATACAATGGAGTACTATTCAGCTATAAAGCAGGATAACTCAAGTATTTTTTAGGAAATGGAATGCAACTAGAGACCATACTCATAAGTGAGATAAATAAAGCCCACATGTGCAAACATTATACTGTCTCCTTAGTAAGAAATCCTGAAAGAGAAAAATGGAACTTGAAGGGTACAATGGATACTGGGAAAAGGGAATGAATTTATTCAAAAGCAAATAGTTACTGAGTTGAGAAGAACAGGAGAGGTAGTGGGTAAAATAGATCTATCTATCTATGTAATCAAGATAGTTTGAACAACTGTACTGTGCATTTCTCCTGGTCTATGGAAAGGAACAGATAATTTTTGTCTCCTTTTTGCAATTATTTATACTTTTCCTCTTCTTAGTTTCTTATACATTTCTTTCTTTTCCCTTCTTCCAATTTTACACACAGATATAATATGAATAACTGGTTGGAAGACAATACTATGTATTACAACAAATACAGTGAAACTCATATTACTTTGTTAAGTGAAATTCTGTATCACTTGTAATTTTTTGTTTTAATTCTAATTTATACTCTCTTCAAGAAATAAAAAAGAGATCAGGACTAAGGCCTATTTCTTTTGATATTTTAAGCAACCATCTAAATACCTTTATCAGCATCTGGAAATGTTTAAGGTCCAAGCCTAGACTCCTGTCTTCTGGAGAAAACCAGAAATGATTTCAGTTCCAGGGCAGATAAATATTCTGTACCTTTAAGTTACATTCAGGAAAAAAGTAGGGAAAGCTAAGGTACAGTAAATCTAACCCCAACTGGCTTTTACTATCTCCCATGTCTAATTCTTCTGTGAGGTTTCCTGAGATCCCCAGAAAAAAAAAAATCTTTTTACTAATTTAACAAAACAAGGCAAACAAAAACTATTCCAATAGTAAATCCAAGTGCAATTCACAAGGCTCGAAACAGTAGTTCTTCAAAGGTTTACTATCTAAGCTTTTCATAAATAGCCCCGTCTTAAAAAAAACATGATTTTATTATAGACAAGCAGGACTCATTTCCCATATGGTCAATTAGCTATAATTGCTTTTGTAAATGAAAGAAGCATTAACTTCAGCTTCTTTTGAAGAGGAGGTCTGAGATAGATACTTAATACTCAGTATATAAAAAGACCCATATACCTCTGTGAGCAACTGCCATCACATCCAGAAATCCTAGTAGAAAGGACCACCTCCTTCATCATGGCTGTTTCAATGTTGAAGTCATCCAAACCATCTATCTCCACACTGTCCAACACTGTGGAGACAAGTCTTTGAAATACTTCCAGCCACTACATAATTAAGAGACTTCTGGAAGCTAAAGTGTATTCAGTAAGCAATCCTGCCCAGAAAAGTCAAACCTACCCCAAAAACTCCTTCAGCTAGTCTTATATAAAGGCCCATGGATAGTTGCAGATACTGCAAAGTATACTCACAAGAATCCATAGGTGTGCTATCCTGGGTGAAGCAATTTCAGAACTTAATATCAGCAGTAGGTACAATTTGAAGCAATATAATATATTTATCCTACAAAAGCAGCCTATGCCAAATCAGTCTGTGTCTTTAAAGTTTTATTTAATTATTAGAAGTAAGAAAGAATTACTTAATGTTGTGCATCTGTGTCTTTACGAGCAATCTCTGTCATGTAGAATGATATCTGTGCTGCACATGGGGGCCACACGAGATCATCCCACATTTTTTAGCATGGCACTTGTTACCAGGATGTGGTGATTGTCCACGTGCAAGACGTGATTTTGGAAAGTGTTATGTGCTTCAATAGTTGCTCAGTATCACATGCCTAGCACTCATGTGTCATGTTGAAGGCATTTAAGGTAGTGATTTTCGTGTATTTTTCAGTTACCATTTTTGCATGGAGATCCAGCTGTCAGTCAGTCAGTAGAGCTTCAGCCCAAATGGAGTTCCCCCACAGTTACTCAAATGCATAATACCATGTACCAAGCATTAGATCAGCTTTGCAGATAGGTCACATGATGGTTCTTGGCGAGGAAGACGTTCATTGAGGATGTGTAAGCAGTAGGAAGGATGATATTAGAGTAAAGAAGGCAACTGCTCGAGCTAATGATGAAAACATAAAAATGTATTAGAAACATCTAGAAGCCACCTGACATTTGTGTTTATAAAAATGGTATTAATCTTTTCTTTTTTGCAGTAATTGTGGGGACCAAGGAATTTTCCTAAGAGGGGTGGATGCCCCATCTCAGTGCAAGAGGAGTTGTAGACTCCAGAGTAATGTGTCTGAGTGAAATCCATTGTTCTCATCCCATGGCCGTGCCCCTGAGTGTGAAGGCACTGCCTGCTATTGCCAATACACCTCCCTGAGCCTTGCATCAGAAAGGAAAGTGCAAGTGTAAGCGTGGGGTGATCTCATGTGGCACTCTGTGTAGAAATGAGTTTGTAATTAAAGCAGTAACAGACTGCTTCATATATTCCTGGCCTGCACTGGGCAATCAACTTTCCTCCCCTAGAGAAGAACATACAGCTTCTATTAAAATCATAGCCTCATTGCTCTGAGAAGGAAGTTGCATGAAGAACTTTATTTTTTTTCTTCAGAGGCTATTTTCATGTACTTTAATAAGTTAAGGCTGTATTACTGCTACATTTATCAGAAAAACTCCAAATTTAAGGTATCAGGGATAAATCAAACAGTCGAAAATGCACAGCCTAGGTACCTAAGAGCTACTGTCAGACCTTCAGCATACAGCAGCCCTATTCCCAGCATTGTACCAGGCCTATCAAGAAAAGCTCTGAACAGAAACATCATAAACACAAAACTGTCATCTCTGGGAGGTCCTTACCCAAGGAAAAGATGGAGGCAAGTTAACACAAGATTTTTTTAAAAGACATACTAAAATGAAAATCTCTAAGAGAAAATGTCTTTAGTGCATGAAAGGGTAATACATGGGACATAACAGAACTGTACATGTGCTGGCTGTGGCCTCTGTGGACATGTGCCTGAATTCTCACCTGGGAGCAAATGGAGCAGTGGGGCTAAGGTCACTGGGAGGGGTTTGGCTTTTGTGGTGTATGTGGCCGTGTCTCTGGGTGTGAGGGGTGTAGAAAGTGAGTAAAACCCTATGGACCAAAAACCGGATTGCTCAAGATCAATGGGACTCTAAGGAATCATTCCATCATGGTTCCCCCCCCCACAGCTGCAATTCATTAGTTTTAAATTTCAGGAAACCGAATAAACAAACCACACAGAATTTGGTAAATGTCACCCATCCCTTTCCCTCTGCCCATAGCATACTCCCTTAGAGTAGTACAGGCAGGGAAGAGCTAAGTATTGGGAGGAATCCCTAACACTTTTTAGGGTAGAATTCTGGCTCACCCAAAAGGGTTCCTTCTTTTAAGGGTTCCAGGAAACTAAACGCTGCAACTTTGTTAGTATCGGCGACGTTTGTCTGAAGCAAATTCAGCTCCAGGAGCTGCACAGTTGAGAGCAGGAGGGGTTCCACCAAATGCCCCAATTCCTTCCATCAGAGAAGCCTAGCCAAAGGGTTCACTTCTTGGTGGCATCAATCCCAAGGTTCCACCAGGCATCATAGTGGCAGGTCCTAGAGGAGCTGGGGTACCCGCTGGCAGTGGAGCAGGGGGCATGGTGCCTCTGTTGTTTATGCCCATAGCACTTCCCATAGCCCTCGGGGCCATCCGTATCTCTCGTTCTCGTGCATCAGGAAAGGTTCCCTTGAGTCCTTCCTGCTATCGCCTCATCATCTCCTTGTTGCCGCAGAATTTCTTCTTTATGGTGCCTATGCTCCTCTTCCGGCCTGAGCTCCAGTTGCTTTCGTGTTTGGACCTCTTGGCTACGCAGCTCTTCCATTCTCTGAAGTTCTCAGCATCTCATCAAGTCCTGCCTCGTCAGCATAACCTGGTGCTCGAGGCGAGCAGCCTCCATCTCCATCTCCAGCTTCTCATGGGCTTCCTTGATGTTGCGGTCCACTCAATCCTGCTGCTGCTTCTCCATCTCAGTAAGTGCCTTCCAGCGCATGGCATGTTCATGTTCTGAGGAGCCAGGCTGTGCAAATCGAGGCGGCTGCTCTCACTCCTTATGAAATTGCTGGTTCTTTATAACGAGCTTTTCTGGAAATCCTTCTTCAGCTTCTAACTGGTCCATAGGCTCCACAGTCACAGGCTGAGGAAACTTGATTAGTAGAAAAGACCCTTCACTGCATCTGTGTAGAGCTTTCCGTGCAGCTGGCTTCCCTGAGAACTCAACAGTGCCTTTTCCTGAGGGTCTTCCTCGATCATCCACAATGACTTTCCACCTGGCCAAACACAGAAAAGGCTTCTACCAGTAGTTCGCTGGACACATACTGAGGGAGGTTCAGACTGTAAGGGATGCACTATGGCCAAAGCCTTTATCTTTATGAATGAAAACTTCTCCTGTTTTTCCATATTTCTCAAATGGTTTCCTGATTTCCTCCTCAGTGATATCAGGGGATGATTGCCCACAAAGAGGCGGCTACGTTGGGTAAATGACTTCTCTCCTGGCTTCCTAAAATTCTTCAGGTCAACAGTCAAACCTCCATTTTGACTGCAGGCCTGTTGCCCATGTGCAGGTATTGGTGGCGGCGGTGGATGCTGATGCTGCTGCTGCTGCTGCTGCTGATGATGATGATGATGCTGGTGCTGATGATGCTGCTGGTGATGCTGCTGCTGGTGATGCTGCTGCTGCTGCTGATGATGATGATGGTGATGCTGATGGTGCTGATGCTGCTGCTGGTGATGCTGCTGCTGCTGCTGATGATGCTGATGATGATGCTGATGGTGCTGCTGCTGGTGCTTCCTTGGAGCCTGGTTCTTCTTCTCCAAGTTAAAGGCCTCATTGTTCTGCATTTTTGTACCCTCAACTTGATTGAAGACAGCAAAGTGCCCTCCAGTGCTAACTTCGACTTCGCCAATACCAACAGCCCTCTCCGTAGAGTAGCAGTGACACTCTTTATTCTCTTTAAATTATATCCCCCGTAAGTTGAAGAGAGGGAATATGCAATGCCCTCATCTTTTGCCCAATCATACATTGGAGTGCCTAGAACATGTCTTGCTTTATCATCGGCGGCAGTGCTCAGAGAACCATACATTAGTTGTAAGCTTTACAGATCCTACGTAGTCAAGATAGGTCTTGTTTTTCACCAGAGGAAGGCTTGCAAATGTCATTCACAGTGCCTAAGTGTCTGCCTACCAGTCGCCCTTAGGGAGTAGGACAATATCAGCTATTTCTATGGGTTAATGGATCTTTTCTGTTTTTATGATTTTGGTGCCTGTGACTCTTATTCAGGATGAGCCTAGAAATAGGAAAGTTCTATGTCACCTTCTCTATTTCTTGTTTGGACACTGGCCAGCCAGTTCCCTATGACCTCACTTCTGATGTATGTAGCATGCTGTAGCTGCTTCCCCAGAGATCACAGGCTGGGCTCAGGCCATTATATCTGCCTCTATGTTGTCAGTAGGGGCTTAATTACTGGCAAGTTGCTCTGTAGAACACTTGTGACTTTAGCCCTGGCTGTTGTAATTGCCCTCAAATCTACCCCTAGCTCAGCCCCTACAACGACTTTCCATTTATGTCCCATTGATCCTGTTCCCATTGAATTATCCAGTGTCAACCCTCACATAATTTTCCAAGAATCAGCACAGAGTTACTGGGCATAGCTTTCTAATTACTAACCACATTGCTCATGGATCTGTGCATTGGCTGCTATGTCCAGTCCTGTATGATTTGGCTGGCTGACTGAACAGTTACAGCAGTCCATCTGGGCAGCTGAACCACAGTGGAGCAATCTGTGTACCAAGAATCCTCAGATAGATCGCATAATCTTTCTTATTTCTCTAGGGTTTGCATTGAAGTTAACTTTAAATCTACAGTTATAGTACACATTCCAATATTGCCTGCAATTTTATAGAAAGAGGGATAGGTGAAAAAAGTGTATTTTCTTCCTCGTATGCATGCCATTTAACAAGAGTAATACTTTGTCCTGTCACTGATATGAAACTGGCAAACAGGTCATTGACTCATCGCTTTACTAGGGTTATCTGTTTTAATTTACACTGGCATACTGAATTTAGGGTCTCTGTTTACAAGAAGGATTGATAAACTGTAAAAAAAAAAATCTTCCAACCCAAGTATAGTACGTCATAATGGCTTGAGACATTGGCCAAGGAAGGAATGGAAATCTACCAATGTCTTAGCAGACCTAAGAAGTTTTGTAATTCTTTAATTATCTGAGGCTTTGGTATACTTTTATCTTATCAATCATTCCTATCAGCAAAACCTGAGTTCTTCCTGACCAAACTGAATCTTGTAATTTTATAGCGCCTGATGTTCCCTAGACTTTCTGCAGGCTGGTGGCCAATTCTCTAATCTTAGGGCACTGTGGAATCATTTACCTTCTGTAAAAGACTCCAGTTATCAACATGTGGCCCACCTAATGTGTGTGCCACCCAAGAGGGCCTGGTCTCTGGCCACCAAGCCATAGCAAGTAGTGAAGCTATGAATCATGGACGCAGCCTGGAAGTCCAGACTGGCCCTGCATATGGAGTCTCACAAGTCCCAGGACTTTGAGTCTAAAACTGGACTAAAGAAGCATTTAATAATTTGGGGAAGAGCGCCATGAATCCAACCAGGCAATCTTTCCAGGATTTGAGCCTCTTTTGGGATAGCAACATTTATGGCTAGAGCCACCTTATTTAGTCCCCAATGATCAGTGATACCCTCCCGGTGCCAACAGACTTCTGCCAGCTGGGAACTTCCCCAGAATTCTCAGGTGCATCCTTTTGAGGTATAGTATGGGCTCTGTGCAGAGTATACAATCCCTACACTCACCAATGATAGAGTAGAAGCTGTACTTTGTGCTTTTCCAGGATACAATGTTGTTTGACACGTGTCATTGTTGTGCATGACATAACACCAGTGGTTACTACTCGCCTTCCCTTTTGTCATCTTTTCTTACTGTCTCTACAAGCCATAGTTCATCTATGGTTGTTTCAAAGATAGTTACCATGAAATCGTTTATCCCCCAAATCATCTGTGGGATGGGGGACGTGTAGACCCATTGTAGACCACGGAGTTGTAGACCCAACTTGTAATAGTAGACCTTTTCTTACACGGATGTGAACCTTCCATGTGTGAGTATGAATGAGAGACCCAGAAAATGTGTGAGGATCCCCACATATTAGAGTATATCTAGCCTCATCATCCACCAAAGCCAGACTCTGCTTTCAGGGGACCAGTGATTATTTATTTTGATGGGTCCTGTATTTCTCCCAAAGGCCCTAAAGTAAGGGAACCTTGCTGTCCTGCCACAGTCCAGTCACAGTGAGGGCTACAGTAGCAGGGGCTTTCTTGCTTTTTCTGGAAGAGGAAAGCAGCTTCCATTCCGGGGTTCAGGAGAACCCAGATCCCCACATAGAATGTACACAGCTACACTCTGCAAAACCTTCCCCATGAGGACTCTGCCCACCACTCACAGATCCAAGTAAGGCGAACTACAAAGTATTTAATACTACCTTTCTCTCTTTTTTAATGTTTTCTTCTGTCTCTTTGCTGTCATCAGATGGGACTCAGAATTGTAGCTGCTACCGGTCTCCCCAGCTAATAGGTAGGACAAGACAGGGACCATAAGCCTCCCTCTTCTATTTCACCCCCTCAATGCATAACTATCAGTAGCAGCTGAGCACATCCCTTTCCAAGTGTGACCCTGCCTGACCCTTGCATGCCTTGCTGCTACTGCCAAGTAGCTCATCACCACAGAGGCCAGCCCTGATCCCCATCCATGACTGCCACACTTCTTTACTGCCCATTTACAATTTTTTAGCCTCCATAAGCTACCCAGACAACCCAAGCATTTGAGGGCATCTCATCATTCCATGTGACACTCAAGCACCAATCCAGCACTCAGAGTCCACTCTGATACCAATGGTCATCCAGGGATCTCCTGGGCTGGTTCTTTTCTCAGCCCATCTCTTTGAAATCTATTGACTACATCAGTTATTCATTTCCGTAGAACTCTAGAGATGGTGTCAACCCAAAAGCTGCACCAGAGGAATTTCTACAAGGGAATGCCCTAAATACTCCTGGGATGTGATCCCCCCGTTTGAATTCTAAAGGAGGAAATCTCAAGGGTCAGGGCAATATATTCAAGTCATTTAGTATGGGAAATTACAGACAGCTGCAGCTTATAACCAAGGTGGGTAGGGAATGTCTGTGGAAAGAGGTCAGGATAGACTCTCTATAAATATTGCCTCAAGGCTGGAACATACTGGGCTGGAACATAGCCAAAGCTGGCCTGTCCATCCAAAGACCTCTGAGAGTTTTAGTCAGGACACAGAAGGTGGAAGGAACTGGGAGACCCTAAGACAGTCCTATCATTCTCTCAAGAATTCAAGTAGAATTACAGGAACTCTACATCCTTGTTCACAGATGCCTTACTGATATAGGGTTTGGTTATTGAGTGTATTGACTCTAGAAGACATTCAGAAACTTGTTTTTTCAACTGTGACATTTCTGATTTGCACTAAATGAGTAGTTTTCAGCAAGTATTTACTGTTGCAGAGCAAAGACAGTTGCATTTCACAGGACTAAATAGAACACTCCATTCACAAGTGGAAATAGAACTTAAGTACTTCATGCCAAGAAATTTCATCTTACCAAGACCTTCATTCATATTTATTAAAGACATGTTTCTGGAGCACTAAGACAGTGTGCAGATGCAAGCATGAATTCTACAAGGTTTCTGAGGGAGGTGAGATAGACCTAGACATAGAAGACTTGTATACATACAGCAAAATTCTTCAATGCTGGTTTGTAATAAGTTATATAACCCCATTCAACTCATCTTGAAAAACATGTATGACTGGCTTTTGCAGCTGAATAGCTTCAGGATAGTTTAAGGTGCAGCCAGATCTGAAAGATTCAATATTGTCACCAGCAGTCAATCTGTGTTGGTCAGTGCTGGCTTCAGTCTCATTCTCCACATGAAAACTTTTGATTACTCAGCTTTGCATTGGTCTTGCTACAATGTCAGAAGGAAAAGTTTCTCCTGCTCTGTTAACAGATACTCCAGAATGCGCTTGCTGCTACAGGTTCATCCTGAATTATGGAACCATTCTTATACCAAATTGCTATTTAGAGGAATGGAATATTCTCATTGATTGGCACTGGTCCCTGGAATCCTTTGAGGAAATGACAGGAAGGAGTTCTCAGTTCCATTGCTGAGGCTTAAACCTGGAGGAGTGTAAATCACCAAAGGAAAATCAAGGTACTGTTACCACAATAAAGATATGTGGTGAAAGGTTAAAAAATAATAATAACCGCTGCTTTCTACAAATATCCTAGAAGAAAAGCAATTCACGTACAGTAGGCATAATAAAATAGGGAGAAATCCAGTGAAATAATAAGGATATTGCCTTGTGCATCAAGCAAATAATACAAAGATGGGGAGAACATGAAGAGGAGGCAGCCTGCCTACTTGGCTAGAGTTAAGCTTCTTTGGCTCCTCTGTTTTCTAAAGATGAAAGCAAACTTGCCAACAAGAATCACCTCCTTCAGTGCTCACCACTATGCACCTAAGGATATACTGCTTCTTTACATCACCTAAACACACACTCAACTAACTGAGTGAGTATTTATTGAGTAATTATTCTGTATTAAACCTTCATCCAAATTCTAGAGATGGAGTAATGAAAACAGCCACATACAATGGGGAGCATAGTTCAGTCTATATATACAGAAAATAAATGGAAAAATAAATGATAGGGGATCTTAGGACATTCAACATGGTAGAATAGAGGAGGAGCCATTCTGGAGTTACAGAAAATCATCTAAAAGCACAGGTAATTGGAAGAAGAGTAGCTATATGTCCTGATGCCAAAGCAATCTGAAATAATAGACTTGGATAGCATACAAATCATATGCATAAGATCTTACAAATTTGTGAATCAACCCACAGAACTGACTGCAAGAATTCCACCTATGGTCCCATCAGGAGCTACTATTCTGGAAAGTTTTCAGGAAGTAGATGAGCTACAAGTTCAAGCCACAGTGGATAAAGTTTGGAGATAATGTCCCATGCCATCTTTGCTTTCCTCCAAAGCAACAGATTTCACCAGTACACACAAGAGGGATGGTGAAGGTAGTGAGTGGAATAGCACCACCTATCCTGCCCTGTTCTCAGAAGCGTGACAGAAGGACTCAGTATTTAAATAGCCTTAGGTCATTGTGAGGCAACAAGTGAGAAGTCAGCATCTCTCCTTTGCCCTGCTCAAAGGACAGAAAAACAAAGTGTGAGAGGAGAGAGACAGAGAGGAGGCTGTACCAGAGCTGGGAGGGACAAAATGTACAATGGATTGGGAGCATCCTTGGGCCATGTCCATCTGAAGCCACCACAGAACCTGAGAGGGCAACTCAGAGATGGCACACAGGTTGAGGAGACATGAGGAAGCCACTGAAAGTAGTCAACTAAAGTCTGTGGTCCCAGCCCACACATCCAGAGGCCAAGATCAGCCCCATACCCAGCATTAATCCTACTGCAGGCCTAGCAGAGTTACCCAGAGCAGATTTGAGTTCTCATTTGGAAACCATTGCAGAACAGAGGGCACCAAAGGTGTTTTATTGTGTTTTTTTTCTTTGTTGTTTCCTTGTTTGCTTACTTATTTGCTTGACTTTTTTCTTTTTCTGTCTTTTATTTTCCATTGATGTATTTGGTACAGGGTCTTACTACTCAGCTCAGACTCATAGTGATCCTCCTGTTTTTTAGCCTTCCCTGCACTGGGATTACAGATGTGTGCCACCATGCTCAGACTGGGCTGCTGACTCACCATTCTCTGAAGGCCAGTGCAGCATGAGGAACTGGGGATCAGAACCTTGGTCCCTGAGCTTGCCAAAGCACGTGCCTAACCCACTTAATTATTACACTGAACCTTTGTGTGTGTGTGTGTGTGTGTGTGTGTGTGTGTGTGTGTGTGTGTGGTTGTTTTATTTTTATTGCTCTTTAAAATTTTGTCCCCTTTCCTCTTTGAGATTTTTGATATTTTCATGTGAGTGATCATTGTCACTTACTTGCTTTAATATTTTAATATCATTGTCCTCATTTGCTTTAATTTTCTCTTTCATTCTTTCTCTCCTGTCATCTTCTCTTATCCAAAGGTTGAGTGATCGTCCTATTTCATTCTGACTTGCTTCTACTGTATATCTTTTCAAGTATCTCTGTGTCTCCCCAATCAATCTTAAATTTCTTTGCAATCTGGAGTACAATCCTTCTATTAATGAGAAACTCATAACATACAAATTCCACTTTATACTGGGTTTCATTATGTAACTGTAGATCTTGCTCCTGTCCTTAAAAATATCAAATTAACAGATAACACATTTTGTTAGTTTTTGGGTTACGCTTCCTGCTATTGTTCCTGATTATACTACATTAACCAGAGTGTCATATTAGTTGTAATCAGTTGATTCTCCTTGCATGACAATACTACGATCATCTGAATTCATAGTCATCATAGTCCAGTATCAAAGGACTGAGACAAATAGACAGAAATGAATCATTCCTGAATAAATTTGGAAGATAGGATCTTGGTATAAATAAAATGCTATGAGTCAGTCAAACTATCTCTGAGGAATAGACATTTCATCAGGAACCCTTGATACCAGTGATAAAATTATATACCACAAGCAATGTACAAGCACAAATAAATGAAATTAATTAAAATTTAGGAAAATAGAAAGCAACAAAATGTAGATGTAAAATGCACCTCCAGAACTCCAGCCTACAAGGACAAGCCCAGGAAATAATAAGACAGAAGAAATCAGAAGCCACCTATCTGAACTTTTTCAAATGACATCTGAAAAAGAAATAAACAAATAAATGAGGCGATAGAGAAAATCAGATCATAAGTAATTGTAAGATAAAAAGGCTAATATAAAAATGAAGGACTTGCTCAGTGAATCTATAGTAAACATAGATTTAAAAATTTTAAAAAGTTAGGAAAATGACAGAAATAATGAGTACCCAATATAGGAAAGAAATGGAATCCATGAATCAGATTTAAACAGATATCCAAGAGATTAAAATTTTCATTGCATGTATATACAGCTGAATGAATTATGGAGAAGACAGAATGTCATATCTAGCAAACAGTACGGCAGTAAAAATCATGAAAATACGAGTTATTAAAAATATCAAGGGACCATAAAAAATCAATCCAACAGCTACAAGATAATGCAAACATGCACAGCATAAGATTGATTGGAGTCCATGAGAGAGTAGGAGACAATGAAAATGACATTTTTAAGTAGACTTGTTCAAAGAAGTAATGGAAGAAGACTCCTCAAATATACAAAAAGAATTTGACACACAAATAAGTGAAGCAGTACAACTCCAATTAGCTGTTACCAAAATAAAGCAGTGCCAAGAGCTGTAATAATCAAGAGTCTAGAAATTCATCCCAACAACAGATTCTTAACGTTTTTAGAGAAAAGAAACAAATTGCCTATATAGCAAAGTCAATAAGAATCACAGAATTTTGAACACAACTCAAGGAGGGTTCAGAGTGAACCATTTCAAGTCTTGAAAGCAAAAGACCTCCAATACAGATTAATGTACACTGCAAAATTATGCTTCAAAATCAGTTGGCAAAAAAGTTATTTCTGTAACAAAAAAGAAGTAAAGAAATTCATGACCACAAAACCAGATCTTAATAATGTGCTGAAGAATATTTTATAAAGATACTGAAGACTAGAAGTATAAAAGCACAGATAGACAGAATCCACCAGGCAAGGAAAGTGAATTAACAATGGTGGAAACACAGAGAACTAACAACAGGAAAATAATATGACAAGGATAACTCAATACAAATCCGTTATAATCCTTAATACAAATGGGTTCAATTCACCAATCAAAAGAAAGAGACTGGAGGCTGGCAAGATGGTTCAGTGGTGTAAAGTGCCTGCTTAGGAAAACTTAGGCAACCACAGGGACAAAGGTTCAATCCCCAGAACCACATGCTACACCAGCCCCACCCCAGGGTACATTGAGCCAGCCATAAGAAAGAAAGAAAGAAAGAAAGAAAGAAAGAAAGAAAGAAAGAAAGAAAGAAAGAACGAGCCAGAATGGGTCAAAAGTGAGATCCAAAACTAGGTTGCATAATAGAAACTTTTTTTCTTTGTATTTAGTACAGGGTCCACAGGGTCTTCAGGGTCTCACTACACAGCTCAGACTTGTAGTGACCCTCCTGTTTTTCAGCATCCAGAGCACTGGGATTACAGGTGTGCACCACCACACCCAGTCTCATTTGCACTCTCAGCATACCCTAGGGATGGAGCCAGCAGGGCAAACCAGGGAGACCCCCAGCCTCCCTGTCTGCCTAAGCAGGTGCTTTGATCCACTGAGTTATTGGCCAGCTCTAAGAAACACATTTAAATCAAAAAGAAGTTCACAGACTGAAAATCAAAAGATGAAAACAAATACTACATGAAACAGAAAAAAAAAAAAAATCAGAGGTAATATTCTATTTGCTGACAAAATGAAATCCAATCAGATGTTCAAAAGAGAAAAGGTCATTACCTATTTACTGAGGGAAAACTCTAAGAAAAAGAGATAATGATAACTACATATGAAACAAATACAAGTGCAGACAATTATATAAAACAAGCGTTGACAGACTTAAAAATCAAAACAATAATAACTGTAACAGGAGACAGTAATACCCACTGTCATAAATAGACAGATGAGCGAGTCAAAACATCAAAAAAGAAATCTCTGAACTGAATCAAATGTCTGAACAAATTGATAGGTAAGTTTCTACAGATTACTCGACACTACAACATCAGAATATACATTCTTTGAAACTGTACATTAGATAGTCGCCAAAACAGGCAACATGCTAGCTTATAGAACATGCTTAAATGGATGGCAAAACATTGAAACTATTTTTTGCATATTATCAGATCATATAATAATAAAATTTGAAGTGAAAGGAAAAATAATCCACAAAAATTGCATAAATAATAGAGATTAAATAGCATCCCCACGAACAAGTAAGGAGTCACTCATAAAATTAAAGGAGATATCAGAAATTTTATATAATTTAATGATAATGCTGACATGACATACCAGAGCTTGTGGAACTCAACGAAAGCAGTCCTTCAATGGAAATGTACAGCAATGAACTCACATCAGAAACACATAACAAGCTCAACTAAACAATTTCTTAATCTTATACGTCTAGGCAAAAAGAACAAATTAAGACCCAATTGTATAAGAGGGAGGAAATTATAAAGAGCAGAGCATAATTTAATGCAATTGAGACTAAGAAAATGATGCAAAGACTTGAGTCAAAGAGTTGGTTCTTTGAAAGATTAAATAAAATTTATAAACACTTGGCTATCCTTATCTTAAAAAGAATATTTAAATACATGCAATTAGGAATGAAATGGGTGAAATTATAATGGAAACTGAAGAAACCCAAAAGAGTGTCCACACCTACTTAAACAACCTTTGCTCTAATAATACATAAAACACAGAAGAAATGGATACCTAGATACAAATAAATTAGCAAATGCTAGTATATGTTTTAAGAAGTCTAAATAACCTAGTCTCAGTCAACAAAATTTAAGACATAATTTAAAACTTACTAAAAAAGAAAAGTCCAGGTCCTGGTGGATTCACTGTTGAGATTTACAATACATTTAGAGAATATTTAATACCAGTACTCCTCAATCACTTTAATGAAATTGAAAGCAAATCAATTGTCTCAAACTCTTTCGTGGAGGCAAGTATTACCCTAATACCAAAACTAGAGAAAGACTCAACCACAAATGAAACTACAGGCCAATCTCTCGAATGAACATAGATGCAAAAATCCTTTTTAAGAAACTAGCAAACCCTGACCAGCAAGTGTGGACTAAGTGCCTGCTTTGGCAAACCCAGTTCCACATGCTGTGCTGGCCCCGCCCCTGTGGTGTGCTGAGCCAGACACAGAGTTTGGACATGGTAGTGCATGCCTGTAATCTCAGCGCTGGGGAGGTTGAAAATAGGGGGATCACCAAGAATATGATCTGTATAGTGAAACCCTGTACCAAATACCACACACACACACACACACACACACACACACACCTAGAAAACAGAATTCAGCAATCATCAAGTTTACACAGCATGACCAAGTACATTTACCATAGGAACTCAAGGATGGTTCAACATATGAGTCAATAAAAGTAACACACTACATCAACAGAACCAAAGACAAAAATCACATCATCTCAATACATGCAGAAATGGCTTTTGACAAGGTTCAACACTCACTCATGATAAACATCCTACATAAAATTGGAATAGATAATCTTTATCTCAAAATTATAATTTTCATCTGTGGCAAACTAACAATCAACACCATACTAAATGATCAGTAAAAGTCTTTAGGAATAAGACAAGGATATCCACCATGAAAACTCTTATTCAATGTATTTCTGGAAACATTAGCAAGAGCAATGAGACAAGAGTAAGAAATGAGAGAAAGAACCTGCTTCTGCAGAGCACAGTAGCCAGAGTTTGATCCCCCGTGTGCCATGCCAGCCCTGCCCCTGGGGGTGTGCTGAGTCAAAAAAAAAAAAAAAAAAAAAAAGATGCCAAACACCTTCACTGGAAAAAAAGATAGCCTCTTCAATAAATGATGCTAGGAACAGTGGCTTTCCAAATGCTAAAGACTGAAACTAGACCCATACCTCTCACTAAACACTAAAGTAAAAGATGGATTGAAGTTCTAAATATTAAAAATTTAATCATAGAATGAGCTAATAGAATAAATAGAACTCTTGAAGAGATAAGTTATAGGCAAAGATTTTATGGACAGAACCCAAGTCACATATGAAATATAAAGAATCAGCAACTTGGATCTCATCTTCTTTAAAAGCTTTTGCATAGCAAAAGAAATCAGCGACAGAGTAAAGAAGCAATCCACAGGGCGGAATAGTATTTTGGTAGCTCAAATATTTTGATGTCTCTCAAACAACAGACTAATATCTACAATATATAAAGAACTGGCAAGATTAAAGACCCAATCAAAAATGGATATCTGAAATGAAAAGTCACTTCACAGGTAAAGAAGTAGAAATACTAAATATATTTTAAAATGTTCAACATCACTAGTTGTAGTGTTTTGGGGTTCTCACAAAGGGAACAGTACAATACAGAAACATTTTATAAGATTATTTTACAAGCACCCAAGGAATCATAAAGAAGAGTACAGGAAATATATCCACAAATTAAAGACCCAAGAATTTACCTAAGGGCCTGGATCCAATAGTAGTATATTTCATAAGTGCAGCTAAAGACGTAGAGCTCATAATAATCTCTCCAACAAGTCCAACTGGAGGCCTAGAGCCCACCACGATGTCTCAGTCAGGCTTGCTTCACTGATGTGCACTGGAAAGACCCAAAGGTCAGTTGTGGAAGCAAGAAAATCTATGCCAATGGGATGTAATGTCTGTGATATCTGGCTGAGTGATCTGAACTGGAGCCAGGAAACAACACTCAAGGTAAGAAACGGAGCTCTTCCCAGAAGCACCACAGCCATCCTCAGTAACATTGAAGTCCTGAGCTCCTCCAGCAGTGAGAAAGCTGCGTTCCCATCAAGAAAATCAACATGGCAAACTTCCCCAAGAGGCTAAGCAGTACATCGTCTTCCCCTCTGGAGCCAGGAAGTGATGTTCAAGATGAGGACAACAGCTCTCCCCAAGTGAACTGCAGCCATTTTCAGTGACAGCAAAAGTCCTAAATTCCTCCTCTAACAAGAATAGCCAAGTTGATCAGGAAAGTCATCATGACAAGGTCTTCCAGCAAATTAGCTCAAGCAACTTCCAAAAGCTCTAACAGTTTCTTCTAAGAACTTTCCCAAAAGTCTCCCAACAGCTTCTCTAGTTCTGCCTCATAGGCTGCTGGCAACATCCTCAGGTGGATCTCCCATACTCAGTACCATGCTACTTCAGCTCAGCTGGGTGGAAAAAATTGTCCACCAGTTAGAAGTCCACTACACTGGTCATTCAAGATGTGCAAATATACACAATTCTGAGAGTCAGTCTCAGTCCAGAAAGAATGACTATTGTCAAGAAACCAACTAATAATAAATACTGGAGAGGCTATAGGATAAATGAATCCTTTATCACCATTTGTGGGAGTGTAGACTGGTGCAACTAGTATAGAAATGACTGTGAACACTCCACAAAATACTAAGTCTAGAATGACCACTTGGCCCAACTATTCCTTTCTTTATATCCTGTCAAAATATTCAAGAGCATCATACAATAGTGATTTATACAGACCCATGTTTATTGCAGCACACTACTTAATGGCAAAATCTTGGAAACAGCCCAAATGCTAATCAACCAAGAATAGAGGGCCAGCCAAATAGCTCAGCAGATTAGAACACCTACAAGCGGGCATAGGAGCCAGGAGTTTGATCCCCAGGGACTACAGTGCTCGCCCTGCCCCCGGGACATGCTGAGAGGGCAACTGAGACTGGATATGGTGGTGCATGCCTGTAATCCCTGCTCCTGGGAGGCTGCAAAAAGACAGATCACTATGAGTCCAATCTAATAGACCCTGGACACCCTGTAGACCCTTCCCCAAAATACAAAAAAAAAAATGGATAGATAAAAACTGTGTTTTATATACAGCGAAGTACTACTCAGCCTTAAAGGAGAATAAACGAGAGATTCCTAGGTAAATGGGTGTGTCTTAATGCTATACATTTACGTGAAGTAAATCAGACACATATGTGTAAGTATTGCATTGTTTCTCTGGTGTGAGAAACAAAAACTGTAAATAAGAACCAATGTAATAGATATTATAGAAAAGAAAGAGAATGTTTATATGGGAAGGTGAACTAGGGAGAACAAAAGGAGTAAAGCAAGATAAAAAAATAAGAAAGAAGGAAAAAGGGAAATAAATACTTTGTCGATTAGAAAGGTAAGAGTTTGAACAGGTATTAGTGGAGTAGGAAAAAAGAATCAAGATTATGTACAGGTGTAGGTACATATCACGTATAGGCACTAATTACATATATATATATTATGTACAATTAGTGGGTGTAATTTTTAAAAATATTTTATTTATTATTTTTTCCTTGTTTCAGAACTTTTGTTTGTTTATTTATTTATTTTTATGGCCGGCTCAGACTGCCCTGAGGGCAGGGCTGGCGCAGCATGTAGTGCTGGGGATCGAACCGCAGTCCCTGCAGCTGCCTAAGCTTTCCCAAGCAGGCACTTTCGACCACTGAGCCATCCTGTCGGGCCCTAGTGGGTGTAATTTTTTTTTATCATGAATTTGATCATTGTATCTGCAATGCACCAAAATGGTTAAGCAATTTTTTTAAAAAACACAGAATATGCAAGATTATAAGTACTTGGGGATAAACAAGGTAAGAAAATAGGAGACATGTGACTAAGATAAATCAGTGGTCCTAAAGTAATAATTTGAATTAAGAACTGAAGCAAATGGGGCAGTAAGAGAGGTAAGTAAAGGGAGAGCTATCAGGCATGGTGATCAGATGCTGAAAAAGCACTGCAGTGGGAATATGCACAGATCCTTGGAAGACTAGGGCATCTTGAGATGAATGGCTAACCGGTGACATAATGTTAATAAAAAGGCAGATTGTGTAGGACCGTAAATACTGTAAAAGTCTTGATTTTACACTGAATAAATGGGGAATAAATGATTATGTTTATATGAAAGGTCAAAACACTTACAAATAATCACTCCGACATCTACTACAACACGAAAGGGTAGAAAGAAGGAAAACAGTTAAAAGACATGTCAAAACCAAACTGAGTCTTGACAGGCTACAGTTTTGTATTTCCTTGAATTTCCAAATATCTGTGTCAAAATTGTGTAACTGCCTATATCACATTGTATGGAAAGTTATTAGAATATCAATGATGGTCAGAAAATATCATTTACAAGCTAAGTCAAAGGTATTTGATACTCAGAAAGCCAGTGATGATAAGCCCAGTATCTATGTTATAGAATAA
>PVJA010039085.1:0-19391 GCA_004027025.1 Myocastor coypus | reverse complement strand
TTTTTGAGACAGGGTCTTGCTATGCAGTTGAGGCTGGCCTTGAGCTCACTTTTTGTAGCCCAGGCTGGTCTTGAACTCGCACTGATCCTCCTGCCTCAGCCTCCCAAGTGCTGGGATTACAGGCATGTGCCATCACGCCCAGCTTGATTCAACTTTTGACATTAAGGGTGGCTGGAAAATGCCCCAGCATAGCCAGGTGCTAATACTGGGCTGTAGGGGTTTTTAAAATTATATATATATATATATGGGCCCGGCGGGATGGCTCAGTGGTCTAAAGCACCTGCTTGGGAAAGCTTGGGCGGCTTCAGGGACCGTGGTTCGATCCCCGGCACCACATGCTACACCAGCCCTGCCCTTGGGGTGGGCTGAGCCAGCCATAAAAATGAGTGAATAAACAAACAAAGGTTCTGAAACAAGAAAAAAAAAATTAAATAAATAAATAAAAAAAAAATATATATATATATATATAGTTGTTTGATGTACATAATGATCACAGTGTGTATGCCTGGCACACAGACACAGTACATATCCTTCTTTTTACTGCACCCTGTCCTCAGTGCTCTTTCTGTACCCTACTTCCCCTCCTCATTTGCAGGAACTGCATATTGCATTGTCTGTCTTTTATATTGCCTTTGAATTATTTTATATTTTGGATTTTTCAGGTAAAAGATAAAATAAAGTCTGCAACATTTGTGCTTGTGTGCCTGATCTGTGGTCTCAAGGTACATCACTTTGCCTACAATGACTAAAAATTAGCCTTCTTTATGTCATTGTAGTATTTTGCTTTGTATGTAGATCATATTAGGCATGAATATTCCATTATATATTTAACGTGTCATCTTTGTTCAAATTTCTCTGGATGGACATTGTTATAGTTTGTGTCTAGATGTCCCCTCAAAATCTTATGCAGTCATGGGGTTGGCTTCTAGAGGTTTTGATTGATCTATGGTCCAGTGCTGGGATTATGGCGTGAGTGCTACACCTGCCCTGGGCTGGCAGCCTGTATATAATGTAAGGGCGTGAGGAGAGGCTTTCTCTTGGCTCTTCCTCCCTTTTTACTCTTGCTGCTTTTGTTGTTTTATGCTGCAGTGAATTATCACCCTCTGTCATATGCCACTCCACATTTGAGCCAGTTGATTTTGGACTGAAACCTCCAAAAACTGTGAGGTAAATCAACCTTTGTTTCTTAACTTTTGACATTAGGTATTTTGTCCAACACTGAGAGAAAAGTAGCTGAGACAGACATAAACCACTTCCAAGATTTAGTAACTAAGAGTTGTGCATATTATACACATGGCTGCGCATATATCACTGTAATTTCTTTAGCTTTATCAGAAAGATACCTAAAAGGGGAAGAGTTGGGTCAAGTGAGATCCCATTTTTGGGTTTTTGAAGGATTTCCATAGTGGTTGTACAGGTTCAGATGCTCAGCATCAGTGTGGAAGTGTTCTTTTCCCTCACAGATTTATCAACATTTGTCTTTATTTGTTTTCTTCATGCAGTCATTTCTTGTGGAATAAGATGGAATCCCCGAGTTATTTTAAGTTGCATTTCTCTAATGGTCAGAGATGTGAATATTTTTTTCATGCACTTATTGGCCATTTGTTTTTCTTCTTTTGAGGATTGCTTATTCATTTCAATGGCCTGTTTTTTGATTGTGTCTTTTATTTTTATGGAGGACCTGAGTTTTATTTAGAATATGCATAAAGAAAATAAATTTTGATAGTCTAGAGATTAGTCCTTTGTCAGAGGAGTGGCAGGGAAAATTTTTTTTCCCATTCTGTGATTATCTCTTCACTCTGCTGTTTGTATTCTTTGTTGTGAAGAAGTTTCAACATTTGATATTGTAGTGGTTGATACAGTGTGCCAACTTGAGAAGTTGGAAATTTGGCTGATTGGGCTCACTAACTGTATGCCCTAGAGCATGGAGGCCCATGCCCAGGGAATGGAGGGCCTGCCTTAAAGTGACTAAGCACGAAAAGGATATAAAAGGAATTTGAAGGATTCAGCACACCAGTTCCTCAGAGAACCTCTAGTCTGCAGTCAGCGTGGAAGGAAGGGCATCAATTTTTTGAAAGAACTCTATTTTTTGCAGCAAGCATTGATGGAAGGGAAAGAGGCTTGTGAGACACCACAGCTGTGTCTTCTCCCTTTGACTTGCTGTTTTCCAGTGCCATAAATTGCTTCCTCCTGTAATGCATTACTCTACCTTGGAGTCAGGCAAGCATGGACTGAAGTATGGACTGAATCCTCTCCTAACTGTGAGTTGAATAAACCTTTCCTTTCTTAATTTTCAGTGTTGGGTATTTTGTCCCAGCAATGAGAGAAATGTAACGAAGATAGAATTTGGTAGCTGGAAGTGGGATCCTTGCTGTAACTACCTGACCATATCATTCAAGAGTTTTTGGGAATGGTTTATGGGAAGAGATAGGAAAGGTTTGGAAGTGTTGCCTGTAAGTGAAAAGCCAGACCACCTTCAACTGTTCTGTATGGGAGATCCTGGTCAGAGCTCAGAAGATTAGAATGCAGATAGAAATCCTACCAATAAGACCAGATTGAGGAAGTTTGTGCTGGGATGAAGGAATACTTTGGTTGTTGGAGTCAAGATGGTTTGTGTTATGGCTTGGAAAAAAAGTTTGTCAGTATTTCTTTGTGTCCAGAGATTTTATGTAGGACTGAGAATAAGTGTGGTTGACTGGTTAATCTGACAAAGGAAATTTCAAAGCAGAAAAATGTGGCAGTGGCTCTTCTTGAAAGCTTTTAGTCAGATTTATGTTGAATTAAGAGTAAAGTACTGCGAAGAATGGTTTAAAATGTGAGTTTAGCCAGAAAGCAAGTGCTAAGAATGCTGTGAACTGCAAAGATAGAGCTAAGATCTGTTTCCCAGAAGGAGAAGGAGAATAGAACTTCTTACACATTACTTCAGATGTTGAGCATGGAACTACAGGACTTAATGTTTTACCTCATTGATTTTGGTCTTGCTTTGGTCCCATTGCTTGTTATTCCTCTGTTTGTATCTGTTGGAATGGAAATGTTTATCTTGTGTCATTGAATGTTGGAAGATTTTAACTTTTGATTTGTCCAGCGGCTCACAGCTAAGAGTTTGCCTTACATCTTGAATGAGACTTGGGACGTAGGCTTTTCAGCATTACTGAACTGTTAGGACTTTGGCAGCTCTTGTCAGTAAACTAAGTGCCTTTTGCATAAAGGGATATACATGAGTCTTTGGGGGCAGGGATACAACGTTATGGTTCTCACGAAACATAGTGTTGATAGACTAAATAATGACTCTTAATGATAGCTAAACCTGTGTTAAAATTTGAAATTATGAGATGTCAATAAACATGTCTTTGTACCTAGAGAATGATTAAAAGAACTGTGCCAGTAGCCAAGTTGTCGAGGGGTGGATTGTACTGGTTGATACACTGTGTGAACCTGAGAAGTTGGAAACTTGGCTGGATGGGCTCAGTGACTCCCTGCCCTACTGTATGAAAGCCTCTCCCTAGGACATGGAGACCTCTCTCTAGCATGTGGAGGGCCCAACCCAGAGTGGCTTATCACAAAAAGGACATAAAAGGGAGTTGAGGATGGATTCAGTGTGCCACCTCTTTGGAGGAGCTCTCGTCCTCAGTCACTGTGGAAGGAAGTGTGCCACTGCCATGGAGGAGCTCTGATCATTGCAGTGAGCATGGAAGAAAGGTAGAGGGACATGTAAGAAGCAGGAACTGTATCTCCTCCCTTTGGTTTGCTATTTTCCACCATCATGAACTGTTGCCTTCTGCAATGTGCTACTCTTCCTTGGAGCCAGCTGAGTATCCACTGAAGTATGAACAGAAGCCTCCACTAACTGTGAACTGAATAAAACTTTCCTTTCTTAATTTTGAGTGTCAGGATTTTTTTCCCAGCAAAGAGAGAAAAGTAACCGATAGAGATATGATCTTTATTTCTTATGGACTAGCTTCTGCTGAGGAAGTTATGTCTTTGTCTTCAAGAGTCTTACCTATTTTAAGTGTTTCTGTCTACTTTCCAGGACTTTGATGAGTTTTTATTTTATTACATGGTGATACCCATAGATCTAGATTAAAGACTTTGGTTTCATTTAATAATTTTCCCAGAACTGTTTGTTTAAAAAGATATCTTTCCTTCAGTATTTTCTTGTGGTCCTCTTTCTTGTTAATTTTATTAAAGATTTTCAGATGTATTGACGGTTATTCTTCCCTAAAGTTCTTAAAGAAGTCAGTGGTTCATCTTTAAGATCTTGGGATTTCCTTAGTCAGTACAGTGCTATTTTTTTCTTTTTTCATTGCTGCCTCATTTTCTTTGCCTGCTATTGTATCTTTCCAGGTTTTAAAGTCTTATTTTAATATTGTTATTCAAGTGTCTACCTGTTCTAGATTCACTTATCTATGAAAATACAGATGTTATAATAATTACTGATAATCTACTGTATTACAGTGGTGTCTGTTATTTTGCTTTTATCATCTCTAATTTCTTTGTATTGATCTTTGATTCTTTTGTTAAGTTTTACTAAGAATTTGTCCACATTGTTTATTCTTTAGAAGAACAAGCTCATTGGTTTTTCCATATTATTATTTAGTCTCAATTTTATTAATTTCCTCCTTGAACTTTATTTTTATCTGTATTTTTATTAGCACATGTTTGCAATGCATAATAATTAGATTTTTCATAAGGGGTTGGTTGATACACATATGTAACACATCTTTATTTCTTTTCTTTCTTTCTTTCTTTCTTTCTTTCTTTCTTTCTTTCTTTCTTTCTTTCTTTCTTTCTTTCTTTCTTTCGTGCCTTATTTCTCCCATCTCTCACTGTTCCTTCCAATTTGGTACATTTTGTGTAATCGTTGGTGCTTTGTATCAACTTGAGAAGTTTAAAAATTTAATTAAGGGATTCATTAGGGAGTCAGGGTCCTCACCTTGTAAACATCCTCATCTTGTGTCAGAGGAGGGCATGGACATGGTGTGAGTGCTACACCAGCCTTGGGGCAAGATAGCCTGCTTACAATATAAGGGCAGAAGCTTGTTCCCCCTGTCAGTTCTTGTTGCTTTTTCTGTCTTCTGCTTCCTTGAACCATTGTCCCTGTGCCACTCATCATATCTTGGAGCCAGCTGATTATGGATTGAAACCTCCACAAATTGTGAGCTAAATGAATTTTTTCTTCCTTAATTTTGAGCAGTATTTTCCCTCAGCAATGAAAGAATAACCGAGACACTTTCCAATTTATAGAAGCTCTATTTCCACATTTGCTTCAATTAATTTTCCTTTTCCAAGACCTCTCCTTCCTCTCTCCCCTTCACCTTTATAATTTTCTCCTTTGTTCTGTCTTGGATCTGAATTGTTCTTGGTTTTCTACGACCTTGACATGCAGGATGGACTTATTATTTGGCTTTGCTTTTTTTTTTTTGTGGGCATTCACACCACCAACTTCCCACTTTGGACTGCTTCTATTGCATCCCATACATCCTGGTTTGTTGTTCTGGAAACATTGTGATAGGTCTGTGCCCATGGAAAAGTCTGCTTCTGGGTCATCATGGTGGCAGCCCTCACCATGGGGATCCAAAACCAATCATTTGGGGCATGAGACTAACTTCTGCTTCCATATATAATTTTTTTGCATGCACCAAGCCTTCCCTATTCAGCCTGTTAAGACACTCTATTACCCATGCAAACTCCACCCCCGATTCAGGGCTATAGATTCTTTGTCTCTCTGCCTCCTCCTCTGAGGGTTCTTCCATTCTTTCTTTACCTCTCTTCCACTTCTCATTCATGCCTGAGGAAGAAATTTTACAGTTTTATTGTTAGAACAGTTCAGTTTCTTCCATGATTTATCATGTGACCTATTGATTACTCAATAGCACATCAATTTCTGTCTGTTTGTAAAATTTCTGTAGTGTCCTTTGTATTGATTTTTTATTGAACTATTGTCTGATAATATGCAAGGGACATTTTTGATTTTTTTTGCATTTAAGCAATATTTATGAGCTATTATATGGTTCATTTTGGAGAATCACAATGTGCTTCTGAGAAGAATGTGCATTCCTTTGTTACAGAGTGGCACACCTTATAGATATCTGTAAAGTCCACTTGTCTGAAGCTGTGTTTCAACTGTATTTTGCTTGCAAATTTTTGTCCAGTTTACTTTCTTAGTTGTGATAATGGGTTTATTGTAGTCCCCCACTAAGATTATAATGATATTTATCTGCTCTTTTATGTCCTCTAGTGTTTGTTTCATTAGGTCGGGTGCTGTGATATTTGGGCATAACTGCCTTCTCTTCCGCTTAGCATATATATATATATATATATATATATATATATATATATATATATATATAACTTGACTTCTTCATCTGTTATGATAAGTTTTAGTGTAAAGCCTACATTGTTTGAAATTAGGATGGCTACTCCTGCTTGTTTTCAGCCTCCACTTGCATGCAATATTTTTTTTTTATCATGTCATTTAATCTACGGATATTTTTGCTTTTCTTATATGCATGCTAGTGTTGGGTTTTGTTTTGTAGTCCCATCTGTCAATAAGTGCCTTTCAATTGGGAAGTCAAAATCATTTTATTTCTCTAAGTTATTATCTGATTTCATTTTCTCTGCCTAGGATATTCTTCAGAATTTTTTTTGTCAGGTTGGCTTGGTGGTCATAAATTTCTTAAGATACCCTTTATCATGAAATGCCCTTTTGTCTTTATCAATTTTGAAAGGTAGGTTTGTAAGATACATTATCCTGGGTTGAAAGCTGTTTTCTTTTAGGGCTTGATATGCTTTGTTCTAAGCTCTCCTGGCCTTGGAGATTTTTGTTGAGATATTTGCTGTAATTCAAATGCGTTTACTTTGTAAAGGGGACAGCTTTGTTAAAACCAAACAGCATTTAAGATTCTGTCCTTGTGTGGGTCTTCTGAAATTTTGACTATGACATGTTATGAAGAAATACTTTTATGGTCATTGTCATTTGGGACTGTATATGTCTCACTTACCTATACAACGGACTAATTCTTCCATGCACTTGGAAAGCTTCCTACAGATTCCATAAATAGACTTTTGGATATCCAGTCTGTCTTCTGGCTGTTCTCTAACTCCAGTTAGTCCTAGTCTTCTGTGCACCACCAAACATGTGTTGTATGTATTTTCTTTGAATTTATTTTTGCTCTCTTAAAAGTATTTTTACTTTATATATATATATACAGTAACGTTCTTCTGATCTATCTCCAGTATTGACACTTTCCCCTCACGTTAGTCATTTCTGTTACCTCAACTTCCACTTGAATTCTTCATCTGCCAGATTTCTGTTTGGCAGCTTTCATAAACTAATTCTTTGAAAAATTTATCATTCATGTTTGGAATCATTTTGGTAAGCTCTTTTCATTTTTATTCACATTCTCTTTAGGCTTACTGATCTTTTTTTATGAAATCTAATATCTCTTTAGTTACATCAACTTTGTTCTTGCTGAGTATGCCCACTGGGTAGCTTTGGATGAGTCAGGAGCTGGGGAGGAATTGTGCAGCTTTGTTTTCTGACTTTTCTTTATTTCACCCTGAGGGTTAAGGGTTGAGTAGAGTGTACCATTTCTGTTGCTCATACATAGATGTCTTCGGTCAATTCCTGCTTTCACTTGATGTGATCTTTTCTTTGGCTGCTTTTTGGTATTTATTTACTTTTTCCTCTTTTCAACTTAATAGACTCAGGCCTGATCACTGTTTTGTAAAGAAAGACTCTGCTCATATCAACTTCAACAAATCAACCTATACATTTCTCAAGCACATTAAAACTTGTTTTGATAATTCCATCCTTTTACTGATGATGCTCATAAATTATAGTACACTATTACCAACAGATGGGTTGTATGCCCACCTATCAATATTTGATGTATTAGTTATTGTAACTGTCCTAGTAATCTATTTTGAGACTGCCTCATGACTATTTCTTTCTTATTAAAATTAATAAAAAAGTAGGAGAATGTGTAATGGGGGCTGGCTCCACCATACCCCTTTTTCTCCCTCATCTTTGGAGGTGTAATCAATGGCTCCTATGATGGTTGATACATTGTGTCAACTTGATGAGAACTGAGAAGTTGAAAAGCTTAAGTAAATGACTCAACAGGGGCTAGAGTCCTCCCTTTCTAAACATTCTGAGGTTGTAGAAGAGGAGGGCACAGAGTTGGAGTGGGCAGACAGGAGGTGGCCTGGACCGGTAGCTTGCATATAGTATAAGGGATGAAAAGAGGCCCTCTTGTGCCCTCTGTCTCCTGCCACTTGGAACTGTTGCCCCTCTGCCAAGCCACTCTGCCTTGGGGCCAGCCTATTATAGACTAAAACCTCCACAAATTGAGAGCTAAATAAATCTTTTCGTCCTTAATTCCGGGTGTCAGATATTTTGTTTCAATGAGAAGGGAAAAGTAACTAAGACAGTTCCCTCCTTGTGAGTTTTGTTGCGCTTAGGCCTCTTGGTGCTCCATAACATTTTGCTGTGTGTACAAGGGAGGAGTTTCCTTTCAAGAGGAGGATGGTGGCTGGTGGGCAGTATATCACACTGTCATTTCTCTCCAATGTTCGGAGAGAAGTAAGAGAGCTCATGGTTTGTACTGGGGCTTCCAAATCTCACTTTCTCTCCTGTATCTTTTTGGTTGTGGTTTACAGCTCCATACCTACAAGTTCTGGGGCACCTAGGACTTCAGGGCAAGACTGTGAGCACTCAGTAGCCATCTGCTGTGCCAAGGGGAGTTCCTTTGCCAGTGGCAGGGCAGTGGTGGGTGGGGGCAGGAAGTCACACTGACACTCAAAGTTCTGGTGTTTGGGACAACAGCAGGAGAGTGCCCATTCTGGCTTGGCTGTGTTGTAGCTGCCTTTCCCCCTGGTATCTCCCAGCATACAGTCAAAGGCTGTCCACCTATGAGTTCTACAGCTCATGGTGTCCAAGCATGCTCTGCTTGGGGGCAAGATATTTCCTCTGCCTATGCTGAATGGAGGGCAGTGTCCTGCCATTGCTGTCTACTATTTCTTGCTCAGATAATTGATGATTATCCGAGAAAATGGATGGATTGTTTTTTCTCAGCACGATTGATGAATATGGTTGTACACATTTATTTTTTTTTTCAATTTTTTATTGTTTAAATTTAACAATGGTTATATTACATATTTTCATCATCAGATCAGTTTAGATTAATACATATAGGTATATTGGTTGTACACATTTAAAGTGTACAATGAGTATATATATTACAATACTCTGGGTCCATCAACACATATTTTAAGTGAACAATATAGTATTAACTGTGATCCCCAGGCTGCATATTAGTTCCCCAGAACTTGGTTGTCATGTAACCAAGTGTGATATAGAGAACCAGTGTTGTATACTAGGCTGTTGGGACACAGAGATCACCGGTGTTGGGGAGGTTGATGGGAGGAGGATGGATGGACTGTTCTTTCTCAGATGTTTCATCATTTGCTGTCTGTCACTCCCTGGATCTCTGTCTGCAGTTACCTCCCATGCTGAGTTTCCTCCTTTGAGCTGGTAGAGCCTCCCAGGATCGGGCCCTCACTGAGTAAAAATGTGTGAGAGCTGTGGGACACCGGCAGTCCTGGTTCCCTTCTCACCCACTCTGGTAATGGGGAGGATGGAGTGCATGTCTTCTCAGTTCAATTCTCTGTATTTGGGTGTTTCCCTCCCCCCATTCAGAACCCCCTCTGCCTTCCCTTAAGCACCTCCCTGGCCCTATATGTCCACGATGTATTCTTTGGGTTGAGTCTTACTTTTCTTTATTTACTCAACAATGGTTAGTCTTGGACCCGTCATCTTGTTTTTATCATCCCAGCTGTGGTCCTGTGGTTCAGGTTTGTGTAACGTTTCATTTCTATGCGTTTGGTATCCTCAGGGCTGAGTGTCGTGCTCAAAGTCATGTAGCAGAGTGATCGAGATCATTGCACAGGCCGAAGGATTCCCAGGAGACCTGGCCAAGGGTGTAGTTCATTTGGTGGTTTGTCAGCATAAAAGGCACTGAGGTTCAGCCTTCATAGGCCATGGATCATAGCTGGTCATGCCTGCAGCTGGGAGCAAGTAGTCATGACTCACACAGGACAGTTCTTTGCTCTCTCCCTGAAGGGAAAGTGAGCTTGCTGATATCATTTATCTTCTCATGCTCCATGCTTTCGCTGGGGTGGAGCAGTTATTCTGGGGAGGTTTTTATTTGAACTGTTTATTCTTGTTTGATTTGACAGAAGTGGATTCCAGAACTGGTGCTGCTGTCATCAGTTGTTAGTTAGCTTCCCCATGCAGTGAAGAAATCCCCAACACACACAATGTGGGTACAGGAAGGGTTTATTTTGTTCCAGGGACTCGGCAGTTTCAGCTCCTGGCTACCTGGCTCCAGTGCTTTGTACCCGAGATGAGAAAGAAAAATCACGGCGGAAGGCTATGATAGAGGAAAGCTGCACCCCGCAAGGCAGCCAGGAAAGTGGCTGTTTGATTGTCACAGAGGGCTTTTATCAGGTTGAGGTAGAGGTAGAGGCCCTCTATTTGAATTTTCTATAGGACTTGGAACATGAATGAGTGTTGGAATTTGTCAAAAGCCTTTTCTGCATCAGTTGAGAAAATCATGTGATTGTTGGTTTTAGCTGTATTGATATAGGTATTGCATTTATAGATTTGTGTATATTGAACCATGCTTGCATCCCTGGAATGAGTCCTACCTGGTCATGATGTATATAATCTTCTTGATGATTTAATGTATGCTAGTGGTGAGGATTTTATTGAGGAATTTTGCATCTATGTTCATGAGAGAAATTGGCCTGCAGTTTTCTTTTTTAGCTGCATCTCCCTCTGGCTTTGGCATCAGTGTAATACTTGCCTCTAGGAATGATTTTGAAAGGATTACTTCCTTTTCAATTTTGTTGAAGAGTTTGAGGAGTGTTGGGATTATATCTTCTATACATTTCTTGTAGAATTCAGTGGCAAATCCTTCAGGTCCCGGACTTTTCTTTGTTGGTAGGCTTTTTATTACATTTCATATTTCATTGCCTGTTATTGGGTCATTGAGAGTTCTTATATCTTCTTGATTCAGTTTGAGTAATTTGTACTTTTCTAGGAATCTGTCCATTTCATCTGTGTCTTTAATTCTGTGAGAGTAAAGATTCTCAAAGTAGCTATTTATGATCCTATGAATCTCTGCTGGGTCTGTAGTAGTTTCACCCTTTTCATTCCTTATTGATTGAATTTGAGTCTTTTCTTCCCTCCTTTTGATGAGGTTAGGTAGGGGCTTATCAGTTTTATTTAATCTTTCAAAGAACCAGCTTTTTGATTTGTTAATTCTTTGTATTGTTTTCCTTGTCTCAATTGAGTTAATTTCTGCTCTAATCTTTATAATTTCCTCCCATCTTTGGGCTTTTGATTTCATTTGCTTTTCCATGTCTAGTCAGTTTAGATGTTGCATTAGAGTATTTATTTGTTCCCGTTCTGTTTTCCTAATGTGTGTGTCCAGAGCCATAAATATCCCTCTAAGAACTGCTTTCATTGTATCTCATAAATTCTGGTAGGTTGTTTGAATTTTCATTAAATTGTAGATATTGTTTAATTTCTTGTTTAATTTCATCTGTAACCCACTGGTTGTTGAGAAGAGTGTTGTTCAGTTTCCATATATTTCTGGAGCTCTTGTGATTTCTTTTGTCATTTATTTCCCGTTTTATTTTAGTGTGGTCAGATAATATACATGGGATGATTTCTGTTTTCTTTCATATACTTAAGCATGACCTATGTACTAATATGTGGTCTATTTTAGAAAATGTCCCATGCTTAGCTGAAAAAAATGTGTATTCAGAAGTAGTTGGGTGGAACACTCTGTGTATGTCCACTAATACCAGTTATTCCAGGTTCTGGCTCTTTGCTGATTTTTTGTCTGCTTGACCTATCTTTTTCGGATAAAGGGGTGTTAAGGTCTCCTGTTAACATTGTGGTATTGGATATTAGGTTTTTCATATCCATTAAGGTTTGCCTTATATAACTTGCTAGTTCCATGTTGGGTACGTACATATTTATGAGTGTTACCTCTTCATCTTGAATTTTTCCCCTAACCAGTATGTAGTGGCCTCTATTTTGTTTGATCAGTCTTGGGTTGAAGTTTAGACTGTCTGCAAACAGGATTGCTACCCCTGCTTTTTTTTGAGGTGCTGGAGCATGTAGTATTGTTTTCCATCCTTTAACTTTTAGCCTATGAGTTTCTTTATGAGTTAAGTGCATTTCTTATATACAGCATATTGTTGAGTTTTGATTCCTTATGCACTCTGCCAGTCTATTTCATTTAATTGGAGAATTGAGTCCATTTGCATTGATGGTTATAGTTGAAATGTATTGACTTGTGACTGACATGACTTTTACTTACTGTTTACCCCCTTTTCTCCTGTGTTTAATTGAGAACCCTATTTGTTGGGCAAGCTTAGGCAAGTGCAGGGACCATGGTTTAATCCCCAGCACCACATGCCATGCTAGTCCTTCCCCCTGCAGACTGAGCTGACACCCCAAAAAAGAATATTTGACCCTGAATATTTTGACACTGCTTCCACCAACTTATTCCATTCTCTGTGTTTCCCCATTGGAACAAGTTTTTGTGTGGATACATTCTCAATCTATCTATGCTCTTAACTCTAGTTGGATGAGGGTGAGAATATTTTCTGCTAATAAGACAGTGACTTTGAGTAGATGATTTGTCACCATCAACTTCCTAACATTTCCTCCTGACTGTGGAGATTTTCTAAATATTGTCTCAGCACATCTTCTGTGGTTTGTACCCATAAAATAAAAGTCACACTATTATTAGCTGCATAAAATGATACATATGTAAGGATCTCAAAAGGCCTTGAAGGTGAACTGCCTTTAAAGACAGAGACAAAGTCATTTTGAATTAATATGGAGTATTAGTCTATCACTGCTGAATACTAAGAAAAAATTATCTTAGTCAAATACATTGAAGGAAGTCTGTTTATAAAGGCAGATCACGTGCTATACTGCAAGCTTTCCACTAACAAGGTTAGAGTTAATAGATTATTGATCCATTTCATGTTTAGTAGCAAACTAGTTTTTTCATAAGCTACGCAATTGGGCAGTTGTCTCCTTTAGAGGCCAAACTGATAAATATCCTTCATTTGATGTTACTTCCTAGCGTCTGGGAGCATAGGTTTTGTGTGCCCTAGATACGCTATGTGTTGGTACTGTGTTGCCACAGTGCTGGGGTGCCTGCCATTCTGAAGACTCTTTTTTGCTGAGGTTTGCTTACCTTTGTCCCTTAGCAGACCAGCAAATTCTTTACAGTGCAGAAAGTTTCTGGCTTGCAGAGGGGATATGAGGTAGAATCTGATCATTCTTGGCCAACACTGTCCCACTTGACTCAGGCTCCCATTATGGGGAGTTTTACTCAGTCTCTTGATGAGAAACTGAAAAGGGCATGTAAGTTTCTTCCGGGTGTCCAAATCTAATCTTTTTTGTCCAAAGTTCTAATATTTGAATAACAACAAAAGAAATCTTGTAATAGTGCTGAAGCCTTGGAATCATTGAATTTGGAAGAAGAAAATAGAAGATTTAGAAAGTACAGATAGCTAACTCCTAGATCCATATTGGTATGTGGTTGTAAACAGTGTACTTCAGACTGTAGCTAAACTTGTATTTTGAAAGAATTGAAACCTATTTAGAAACAGAAGAAAGCTACTTAATTGGTTTTGTCTCCTCTGGAGATAGAATCTACTTTTATGAGGTGACATTGTGCTGAGGTTGGGAATAGAAACCGTACTCTTGGAGGAAACTGAGTCCAGGGGAGGAGGTGGTAGTGGGAGGTAATACAATAAGATTCCAGCTGTGTCTCCTTGCCAAAAGCCCTAAGCTTTCTACACTGGAAAATTTTTCCACTTCTGAAAGACTAAGAAAAGTTAACTTCAGAAAATAAAGCTCTCAGGGTTCAAAACTGTCCTCCACCACCGACTATGAATCTTTAGGCAAAATCATCAAGTAACTCTGGCTCTATCTTTTCTGGAAAATATGGAAAAACTCATACCAGCTTTAATAAAGGTTTTTAGCTTTTAGAACATTACCTGATATATATGTTGTGTCTATGTGTGTGCTTGGATAACATCCTTTTTGGAAAATGTCTGGTTGTTTCTCGTGCTATGTGTTTTCCATGCTTCCAACCTTCCTTCCAGAGGGCCCCTGTGACTTCAGTGATTTCATGTTTTGATTTTTTCAGTCTTACGTATTTCTTTGCTGAGTGAAGTGAACATAACAGAATGGGTGAATTTTACTTACACCATGGCTAACAGAGAGGAATGAGGAAATGGGTATAAATATTTACTGTCCCAGTATTTAGTTCCTATGGCTGGCTTTCACTGTAACCAGATATATGTAGTTCATAATCAGTTTAACATAAAGTCTTTATTTTACTGAGACTTAGTATGTGACTGTTTTGTGGTGAAAGCAATTTGAAGTTTAGAGACACCAAAGTGACCCACGAATCCCCCTTACTTCTAAGCATTAAATTTAAGGTGTTTATAAGCTAGTTTCAGAAATAATAACAAATTTATATTTTCATAGACAAGAGACATTGGCGACAAATGGGGTCATATTAATGTTTGATGCTGAAGCTCAGTGAGGCTAGTAGTTATTCCTTTTTTTTTAATGGCCATCTCAGCCTGCTCTTGGGGGGGGGAGTGGCTCACACAACATGTGGTGCCGGAGATCGAACTGTGGTCCTCGCGCTTGCCTAAGCTTGCCTAAGTAGGCACTTTAGACCGCTGAACCATCTCACTGGCCCCTAGTAGTTATTTTTCTTATTAGTTCTCAGCCTTCACTTCTTGGCCTTTAGCATTGCTTCGTTTATTTGAGCATCTGGCATATACAACATCATATATATAAATATATATATATATATATATATATATATATATATATTTGTATAGGATCTTACTATACAGGTCAGACTGGTAGTGATTCTCCTGTTTTCAGCCTCCCCAGCATGGGGATTATAGGAGTGTGTCAACACACCCAGGCTTGGTCACCAGTTCAGCATGCCAGGGCACGGGGCCAGCGCTGCATGTGGTGCCAAGGGTTGAAGCACGGTCCCTGCACTTGCCCAAGCAGATGCATAGTCTGCTGAGCTATCTCACTGTCTCTGTGGCATCACACATTTTTGTGCTTGTGACCCATCTCTTCACTCAATGAGAGCATTCATTCAAGCTAAGCTTTCTAATTTCCCTCAAACAATTTACATACTCCCAATGTCTGTGCAAATTGATGGTAAACAGCAATGCTTATCATATGTATGAATCTTTAATTCAGAGTACTCACACAGTGTGTGAATAGGTTAATCTATACAAAGATAGTAACTAAGAAAAGTTTCCATGATAGGAAAGAATTACTAAGAATAAAACATAACATAAATATTGGAATGGGAAACATGTGACCAGAACGTCTAACAGTTTGAGGATAGGATATGCACAAAGTTCTAGTATGTTGTGGACTTGGACAGTGTCCATGATGCTTACTGGTGGCCAGCTGTCAATTGTGGCCTCTAAGTTGGACTCATGATTTGATTTGAATTTTGGAATATTGTTTTGAAATATTTATTTTAATTAGTTTATATTTAATTTATTTTCTGAATATTATTTAATTATACTTTTGTTCTATGATTCATATCATATCTTTGAATTACAATCTACTTATAAGACATGGTATGATATTTTGTCCTAGTATTAGAAACTTTAAAAAGAATATATATATATATATATATACATATATATATATATATATATATATATATATATATATATACACATATGCATGTACACACACACACACGCACACATGAGATAGATATAGGATAGATATACGGATACTTTGTCTTAGTTCATTGAGAATAAGTTTGTATAAATATTGTTTAGATAAGATATCTGGTCTGCATTTTATCTTTTGAATAACTACTCTGAAGACAACAATATGCATGGTATTAATTATTGTAACCATCCTACTAACTTGTTTTGAAACTCATTGCTATTTTATCTTTCTCATTTTCAAAATAAAAATAGAAAGGAATAGTTAATACTTAAAAAAGTATAAAATAAAAGAACAAAGTCACACACACACACACACACACACACACACACACACACACACCAGTGATGCTGCACAACCTGCCTCTGAAGAGGGCTCCTCAGATTTCTTTTCCCTCAAATTTGCTGTTTCCCATGCCTGTCTGCTGAAGTGCGAGGGAAGGCAGTCTGTCATTGTACCCAGAGGATGGTAGCTCCTTGGCGTTGTAGAAAGAATGAATCAGAGTGCGCAGACTAGAAGGGCCCGGATAATCTTCTCTTGAAGGGAGTACAGCAAGTGTGGAGTAACAGAAAACACTGAAGGTGGCTACCTTGACTGTGACCAGCACCAGTACTGTCCTGTTGGGTTGATATCAGGCTGGTCTATTTTTAAATGGTGCCATTTGAGTTTTATTTTTTTTTTCCTATGACTTAAATATCTGTGTTTCAGTGGAACACTTAGGATATGACTTATGGCACTGAGCTGCAGACTGACTATGTGACACTGGGGAGCCACCCTGTACAACATAAGATGGAAACATCTATTTCCCAGTCAGGAGGCAACTACGTTCTCTACAGATGAGACTCAAGAGAGGTAGATCTTGTAGTTCCAAGGTACTTTCGCCACTCTTGAAATGACCTACCAGGGATTGGGAAATAAATTATTCTACAAGTCACTTGATGAATTAGGACCTAAAGAGCACTAGTAGTGAATTTCGCCACCACCATACTATATCTTCAGATCTGTGAGCAGCTGTTCCCTATTCCTGGTGCTTCTAACATACTTCTTTTCACATCATCAATTTAAGATGAGTGGGTAGGCCAACTAGTCATTTCTGGTATTAGGAACTAGGCTTTTCAGCCAAAAATAAAGCAGGCAGGTTATTAGAACTGTACACTTTACGGGGTATCTACTTCAGAATAGTCTGGATGAAGCCCCTCCGATGTTAGTATGTGGAGCAATTTTTCACTCTCTGGGGCTGGATCAGGTTCCCTGTCTGTGATGGGCTCTTTCCCCTTCTGCATTCACTTCAAAATTCCTATTGTGATGGAAATGGCCTGGTTAAATCAGCTTCAATTGCATCTAGACTTCAAAAATAATTTCACAACTGCTTTTAATGTAGCTATTTAAAAGTATAACCTCCATAATGATTTCTCCATCTCTCATAGGAACAGCAATTATTAGTAAAAAAAGACAATTATTCCAGCATATCCCCTCATTGTGAAAGATTCCATTACTACAAATATACTCTTGCTTCTTTTCTTCATGCTGAGAAAAAAAATTTTGGAACGTACTTATTGATGACTTATAATCAAATGTGCAAATAACATACTCAGAGAATACTGAAAGAACTTTAATAGGGTGGCAACTCAGGTACTCTCCAGTGAATATGATGGAAAATCTCAACAGTTGTCCTTAACACTTTTGCCATAAAGAATAAATTTCTATGCTAATGTAATTCTAAATAACAGTATGGTCAGTACATTGCACAGGAAGGTTGGACTGGACAGAGCTTTTGTGGAAGAGGCCTGGGCACAAATGTAAGGACTTACGCATCAGATCTTATGCTTCTCAATTTTGTCGCTTTTAGAATTGGCAGGAAACCAAGACCCTCTCCTGAGAGTAACAAATAACCTGTTTCTGTAAAATACTGCGTGCCTCAAAAACAGTATTCATCTACTCTAGCCATTGAAAGGACTGCGATATTCTTAATCTTGGGTAGAGCAATATCTCTTTGAACATCTGTGTCACCATGTCAGAATTTCAATGGCATAGTAATGGTGTTCATCCAGGTAATGAGTTCTCTGTGGGTCTCTGGGGCAATAGGGTTCACTATAGCTTTCTTGGCTGGATATGAACTTCCAGTGTTAGTAGTATACAAATGAGGCCCAGTAGAGTAACACAGAACCCTTCCTAGAAGCAGTAAAAGTTAATGTTCCACAGCATAATGAGGACAGGGCCAATAATACTGAGAGCTGGATGAACAAAAATGAACCCAGGGACTATTTAGCAATTCCTGATATATTTATTCTGTGAATTATATTTTGGTTATCTCTACTATGTAAAACTACATGGGAGAATTCGGTTGCTTTGTACACTGTTGCTACCTATGAATATTTAAAATAGATAGTGCAGGTCCTCTCCTTTAAAAGATTCTGGGGAGGTGCTGCAGAGATAGCTCTGTGGTCTAAGAGCCGGCCTGGCAACAGCAAGGACCCAGATTTGATACTGGTACCATATGTTGTGCCAGCCACCAAGACTAGGCATGGTGGTGCACATCTATAATCCTAGCATTGGGAAGTCTGAGACAGGAGGATCACTAATGAGTCTGAGATACATAGCAAGACCTTGTACCAGATAAATATATAAATAAGTAAAATATTTTTAAAAATGTTCTGGAGGATCTAGACCTATACTTTGATAGGTAAATCTTATGTTAGCTGTGTATAAGTGGCAACTTATTGATTACATTTTCCAGTGACTCCGTGAATGTCCACTGGTTGTAAGAAGTTAGATTCCAGCTAATTATTGTGGTTTTGTGTTAGCATAACACCATTTATCACAGGGAATTTCTAAAGTTAGAGAAAACTTCAGCACTATCAGTGTTTATGATGCTCTTTATTGGTTAAATGAGAATGCAGTTTGAGATAAATTACCCTGGTCAATTTTAATCAAGAGCTTAATTTTAATGATCACCTGTGGCACAAATAAAATAAGAGAAGCAATGAAACCATCGTTATGAAAGTAAGTCATATGTGTCTCTGAGGAAAGCTATATTTAGCAGTGTTCATTAGCAATTTCTGTAAACTAAGAATGGAATAACAAGGTGGTGGAACAGAGCTGTGACTATAGCATAAATATGGAGTTAAGAAGAGAACACGTCTTATTTTGCTTTTTATGGTTGCTTTGGACCTACCCTTTAGCTGTTTTCTGTGTGCGTGTCCAGTTCTACAACCAAAGTTCCAGGTAAAGTCCACTCAGTGTCAATGATTTAAATGTTTCTGTGAATGAATAGGATGCAAAATATGCTCAAAACCAGTTCTTTAATCCCAGCTTCTGAGAAGCTGTAGACAGGTGGGTCACTATGAGTGTGATCTAGTAGTGAGACCCTGAAAACCCTGTAGACCTGTCCCTAAATTAAAAAAAAAAAAAAAGAAAAAGGAAAAAAAAAAAAGATTTAAAAAATTTCAAAAGAGAAGGGAAGCCGGGCGTGGTGGCTCACGCCTGTAATCCCAGCACTTGGGAGGCTGAGGCAGGAGGATTGGTGTGAGTTCGAGACCAGCCTGGGCTACAAAAGTGAGCTCAA
>PVJA010039084.1:0-19433 GCA_004027025.1 Myocastor coypus | reverse complement strand
CCCTCTCCTCGACTTTTCTCCCCTCACTGTCTTTTTTTTTAATTTTTAATTTATTTTTTTCTTGTTGCAGAACCTTTGTTTATTCACTCGTTTTTATGGCCAGCTCAGCCTGCCCTTAGGGCAGGGCTGGCGCAGCATGTGGTGCCGGGGATCGAACCGCAGTCCCTGCAGCCGCCTAAGCTTTCCTAAGCAGGTGCTTTAGACCACTGAGCCATCCTGCCGGGCCCTCAGTCTTAATACCTAAAAGCACAAAGCACAAAGCTGAGATGGAAATAAAATCGCAAATTTAGAGCGCCACCTACTGGCAGCTCTCGGAAATTGAATTCATTTGGTTTCCATGACAAATATCCTCCCATAGTGTTAGGAACAAATTTTCTGGGTACGTTTAATTGGGGTGATATTCTATTTCGTGTGAAGGAGACTGTCTCGAATGGAATCATGATGAGCTGCAACACAGATATCGGTGCTCGGAAATTCAGTCTTTGCTCCTTGGCCACCCTGCTGGTTCCGCCAGGCATGGCGCAGACCCGTGCGCTGCGCTGCTGCGTGTGCTCTGGCTGATCCCGTAACCACAACGACCTCACCAGTGGGTCTGTTGTGCTCATCCTGCGGATGAAGAAGCTGAACACAGAGACGCCAGGCATCTCGTCCGAAGGCCAACAGCCAGCAGCTGCGCTTGGAGCGACGCCGCCACCGTTCTTGCCTCCCCATCCCTCATTGAGCTCAGGATCTTACGCTTTATTCTTGCCGTTTGCATTCCGTTTTGTAATGAAGGTTTCAGCACAAAGGCAGAAGACGAAACCGAAACCATCCAGATTGGAAAACAAAAGGCACAATGATTTGTAGATAAAAATGATCAACACAGAAAATGGATCCTGGAGAGTCCAGGGAAAGTATTAGAGTTATAAGTAATTTTCATACAAACTCTCAATGAATAATCTGAAAATAAAATTATAAAAAAAGTCCTACCCATAGTAGCAATAAAAAGAGCAAAATACAGGTGGCCTGGGAGATAGCTCTGTAGCACAAGTGTCTGTCTGGCAAGTGCAAGTTCATGAGTTTGAACCCTGGTCCCACCAGGAAAAAAAAAAAAAAAGAGAGGGGGAAAAAAAAGAGCAAAATGCTTAGGAATCATTTTAACAAAAGAAGTGAAAGATTTTTAAATAAACAAAAAACTACAAAAATTAAGTAAATTAGAGAAAAGTTAAATAGATACCTATGTTTGTGGATTAGAAGGTTTAATATTGCTCAGATGGCAATATATTTTTATATATATTTAGTACAGGATCTACAGGGTCTGGCTACATAGATTGGACTCATAGTGATCCTCCTGTTTTCAGCCTCCCAAGTGCTGGGATTACAGGCATGTGTCACCACACCCAGACTCTGTCACCATCTCAGTGTGCCCTGGGGGTGGGGCCAGCAAGGCTTGAAAGGGATTAACCTGGGTCCCTGCACCTATCTATGCAGGTGCTTCAGTCCACCGAGCTATTTAGCTGGCCCACAAGATGGCAATATTCTTTCTTTCTTTCTTTCTTTGCAGAACTGAGGATTGAACTCAGGCCCTTGTGCTTGCCAGGCAAGTGCTTATTCTACTGAGCTATCTCCTCAGCCCCAACATGACAATATTCTTTAAATTGAGTTATAAATTCAATGCAATTGCTATAACATACTAGCTTTTAGAAAAGTAAACTGACTAGATTATTCCAATTGCAAATGGCTTTCCTCTGATATGACCTCAGTTTAACTAATTATATGAGAAATCAATTACTCTAGTTCCAAATATGGCTGTGCGCTGAGGTCCTGGAA
Organism: Myocastor coypus; assembly: GCA_004027025.1. NCBI lineage: Eukaryota > Metazoa > Chordata > Mammalia > Rodentia > Myocastoridae > Myocastor > Myocastor coypus. The sequence goes on along the minus strand of PVJA010039084.1, from coordinate 17,624 downwards.
CTTAGGACTTCAGCATGTGATTTGGTTGCTTGCTTTTGGTGTTGGGATGGAGCCCAAGGCCTTGCTCAGGTGAGCAGGCCCTTCCTGCACCAAGGCCCCAGCCACGCCGTATGAGTCTAGGGAAGGACCTGATTCAGCCCTACATAACAACACACGCTCACTTGACAAGATTTTCCTGTCTTTATTTCAGTAAAATAAACATTTTGCTATAATAAAAATATTCATATATATAAATTGTATTTTAAAAGATAAATAAATAAATAAATTATATTTTAGGGGCCAAGGATATATAGCTCAGTGGTACAGCACCTGCCTGACAGGTGCTAAGTCCTGAGTTCCATTCCCAGCACTAAATAAATAAATAAATAAATAAATGCATTTTATAGTATGAAAGAATAGAAAATAAAATGATAAAATGTTACATTTATAGTTTCAGCTGGGCATAGTGGTGCACACCTGTAATACCAGCGCTTTGTAGGCTGAGGCAGGAGGATTGATGTGAGTTCAAGACCAGCCAGGGCTACACAAGTGAGCTCAAGGCGAGCCTGAAGTGCATAGTGAGACCCTGGCTCAAAAAGAAAAAAAATTTAAAATAAAATTTCAATGATGTTTTAAAATGCATATTGAAATGAATATTAAAATTAAAAAATATTTTAGAGTTTAAACTTTTTTTCTTATATTGTTCATTTTATTTCTTAAAATTAAAAGATAGGGCTGCCAAATAGCTCAGTGGATTAAAACTCCTGCAAGAAGGTGCAGGGGCTGGAGGCCCAGTCCCTGGGCCTGCTGTGCCAGCCCTGCCCCCAGAGGTGCACTGAGATGGCAGTTGAGACTGGGCATGGTGGCACGTGCCTGTAATCCCAGCTCTTGGGAGGCTGTAAGCAGACAGATCACTATGCGTCTGATCTGGTAGTGAGACCCTGAACACACTGTAGACCCTTCCCTAAAATACAAAAAAAAAAAAAAAAAATTAAAAAGTCAAAGACAAAAGTATATTTTTAGTTAATAAAAATCAAAATTTTTCATGTAAAACTAAATTTTATATAAGATCTTTAAAATTTAATTAAACCCCATTAAATACTTTTACAACTGTGGGCAGTGTTAATTCAGCTTTGTCTTTTCCAGCATTGAGTATCTAAATCCAGGACGTGGCCCAGGACGGGCAAGCACTCCGCCACTGAGCTATTCCTCCCGCCACACTTTCAGCCTTCGTTACCCTTTCCATCTGGATCGCAGGTCTGGTTCCCACAGTTCAAGGGGGGAAAGGGCTATTTTGGCTCGCAGTTCTTATTCCACAGTCAGCCGGCTGCTAGGCAGGAAGGTGGCCGGGACAGACACACCTGCTCCAGTCACAGTGGTCGGAGAGCAGACTGGGGGGGTGGGGGGCGGCGCGGGCAGAGAACAGGTGCCAGGCGGCACCTCTGGGGACCCCCTCTTCAGTCCACTCCTGTCTGCCCACATCCAGCCAGCTGTGGGTCCCCGGAACCTAGTCACGTGGCTTCTAGAACCCCCAGGTATAGGCCACAGCACTGGCTACGCACTTGCAATATTGCTCTTCAGTGACTGTGCCATTGCCCATGCAAAAACTGGAGTTCTGGGGCCCAGCAGGATGGCTCAGTGGTCTAAAGCGCCTGCTTAGGAAAGCTTGGGCGGCTTCAGGGACCGTGGTTCGATCCCCGGCAGCACATGCTGTGCCAGCCCTGCCCTCAGGGCAGGCTGAGCCGGCCATAAAAATAAATAAACAAACAAAAGTTCTGAAACAAGAAAAAAAAAATAAATAAAATGCTTTTAAAAAAGAACTGGATGCCGGGCATGGTGGCGCACGCCTGTAATCCCAGCACTCGGGAGGCTGAGGCAGGAGGATCGGTGCAAGTTCAAGACCAGCCTGAGCTACAAAAATGAGCTCAAGGCCAGCCTGAACTGCATAGCGAGACCCTGTTTCAAAAAGACAAAAAAAAAAAAAAAAGAACTGGAGTCCTGCTTCATGAGTTGGTACGCTTGGACCTGCATGTATGCATCTGAGAGTGACAGGCCATATTAAATATTAAGTATTGCCATATTAAATATTGCAGAATGGTTCTCAGCCACGGTATTGATATAGTAACGTGTTCTCCATAATGAGTCACCCCAACTCTCTTTTTGGGGGGTGGTGAGGAGGTACTGGGGATAGGACTTGGGACCTTATACTAGCCAGGCAGGTGCTCGTGCCATTGAGCTATCTCCCCGGCCCCACCTCTCGCTCCTCACTCCTGGCCCGGCCCCGGAGAAGCACGAACACTTCCTCTGTGCAGAGCTCGGAACCATGCTGTGTGTTGCCTTTGTGACTGCTTTGTTCACATAGAAAGGCTCCTTCGTGCTGCAGTGTCTGTCAGTAATGTGCCTCCTTCCCTGAGTGGTGGAATTGGGCATCGTGCAGGACCACGGGAGCCGCTTGCCTTGAAAGAAGAGCAACTGTCTCCATTTTGGCTGAGCCTGACCCAATTTCCTCGTATTGATGTGTACAGAGCTGGCTGGGACTTCTCATTATCCTCTCACTTGGCCTTAAGCGGTCTGTGCTGATCTAGCCGAGGAGCTGGTGGCAATTCTTGAAGATGGCACACGTGTTTCCCTGGTAACCCACACCTGCTGCTCTCCAGTATGAGCCGGGTGGAGACAGGATGAAGAGCGAGTGCTCCATGGTGTCCGCTGGGGTCGAGCCTCGAGATAGAGGCGATGGCTTCCAGGGGCCTGAAAGATGACACATCGGAGCCGAAGCACGAGACCCCCAACACGTTAGATACTATCTTATTGGCATTATGCAAGTCGGCTACCCAGCCCAGCTCACAGTACTCGCGTACTTCCCATCATTCTCTTTCTCAAGCCACTCCCCCTTCTTGGCTGACTAAAACCTGGGCATGGCCCTGGGTGGCTCTCTTTGCTCTGGAAGCCATCTTTGTGGCTGGACTTAGGCTCCTTGACTCTCTAGTGACTCCCTGTCTTAGTGTCTTTATTATTGCTGTGGGTTGTGCTGGGAGTGGTAGATTGGAATTAACTTGATGGAATTCCAATAATGCATTTTTAGGACTATACATTTAGACTTCGTGGCCTGAGATGAGAACCAGAAAAGGGTTCTGACAGGAATGAACAAAGACCTTCACACTGAGATACAGCCCCAGATGCTGTTTTTATTTTGAGACAGAGTTCCTCTATGTTGCCCAGGCTGGGCTTGAGCTTGCAATCCTCTTGCCAAGCCTCCCAGAGTGCTGGGATTACAGGACTGCACCATGCTTGTCGAGATTTCTTTCTGATAAGTCAGGATTCAGTTTCCCAGGCACCTTGCCCCAAACACCCTCCCTCTTGGTTTCTTGGGCACCCTGCCCCAAACTCTCCTAGGTCTCTTGGCCCCACACAGAGCCAAAACCACAGAACAGGTCCACCTGACTTTGTCCTGGGCAAGCAACCACAAAACTCTCCTTTGTCAACATTAACAGTCTCCCACAGACCAGGTAGCCTGCTAAAATTAGCTCTCCCTCAGCTGTTCCAGCCCGCAACCACCCTCCCTAAGAGGTCCTAGAAAGTCTCCTGCTCCTCTTTATTCGCTGCAGTCCTGGTCTGCCCGCCAGCCAGCCTGCTTGCTGCCCCCAGTAAGTCTTCTGCTCGTGGCGGAATGCCTGGGCTGGTCGATTCTGTTGGGTTCACGTCTAGCACTTTCTGCCTAGCTGAGTAACATTTCATCATGAGGCTGCATCCTATGTTGCTTACTCATTCACGTGGTGTCGGTGGGCGTTTGGGTTATTCCCTTTCTGGAACAATACTGCAATGAACACTGGTGTAAAAGTATCTAAGTCCCTCATTTCTGTTCCCTCAGGTATGCATGGAAGAATGGAATGGAATCGTGAGGCTACCCGGTAATTCTTTGTTCAACTTTTTGAAGAATCACTGAACGGTTTTCCACGGTCACCCCCATTTGGGATTCCCGTCAGCACGCAGGATGGTTTTGGTTTGCCCACATCCTCATCAGAATTATCTTTCCACATTTGCATGCTGGGCCTTGAGCACGAGGCTTGTGCATGCCAGGCAAGCAGGACACGGGCCTGGCTCCATCCCAAGCTCTCTGCTACTCAGTGTGTGTCGTTCTCTGGTTATGCTCAGCCTAGTAGGTATGGAGTTGTTCTAGCAGTGTTTTCTTAGATTCTTGTCTGTTTGGTATCCCCAGCACAGCATTAACATTACATCAGCCATGCTCATGCTGCCTGGCATGGGGGGCTTTTGGTCGCTGGGATGGACTGCCTCTGCCATGGCCAGGTAACACCTAAAGATGTTAGCAACTTGCTTCATGGCCTTCACGGACAAACAATCCTGACTGTAACTTCTGCAAGCTATCTCTTTTTATAAATCTCACACACGATTTAGTATTTCCCTTGCCTTAGTCACCCCAGGCAGGACCAGGTCTGAAGCAACTGGAGACCCCCTCTATCATCCAAAGCCCTCCTGAATTATCTGCCCTAGCCACTCTGAAGCTGTTTGCACTGCCCTGCTTTTTCTGGGAACGCCCATGAAGATTCTGACCCAGACTTTCCTCTCTCTCCTGTCCTGTGATGCTGGACTCAAGTCTGGCACTTCTCGTGTGGCCGGCAGAATAGGCGACACCCCTCTCTAGGACCTGTGTGTAGAATCAGCTGCTTCTTTTCCACCTGCAGCCTCTCAGTGTCTGAACCGACCTGAATATATGTGAGCCTATCTTGGTTCTCAGAACAAAAGTAGCATCTTCTGGCACTCTTGACTTCGATTCCCTTGAGGGACGGTGAGCATCTGCTCACGTGCTTCTTGGCCAGTGGCTCTTTGCCTGTTTCTCATTGGTCTGCTTTCCTTTTGTTGTTGGACCAGAAGAACTCTTTATATATTTCAGGCACTAGTTACCTGTTTTTCTTTTCTGCTTATGCTTTTGGTTTCATACCTGGTAAGTCCTTGCCAGATTCAAGGGTTAAAAATGTACTTGTCTGCAATGTGTCAATTATTGCAAATGTACTACGAATGTGTTTTGAAACTATCATATTGTTCTTATTAAAAGTAATATAGAGGCAGGAGGATCAGTGTGAGTTCAAGACCAGCCTGGGCTCAAGGCCAGCCTGAACTGCACAACAAGACCCTGTCTCAAAAAGACCAAAAAAAAAAAAAAAAAAGTAATAAAAAATTAAAAAATCAAATTATGTTAACAGAAAAAAATTTACTTGTCTGAAATAAGAAAACTTCCAAGACTTCTAACTTTTACACTTAACATTTTTATATATTTTGAGTTAATTTTGGTATACGGTGTGAGGCAGGGTCCCAACTGAAAAGACTTCCTTTTTTTCCGCAAATTGCCTTGGCATACCATTTCCCCCCATTTTTTTTTTAAATTTTATTTATTTATTTTTTTTCCTTGTTTCAGAACCTTTATTTGTTTATTCACTCATTTTTATGGCCGGCTCAGCCCTCCCTGAGGGCAGGGCTGGCGCAGCATGTGGTGCCGGGGATCGAACCGAGGTCCCTGAAGCCGCCCAAGCTTTCCCAAGCAGGCGCTTTAGACCACTGAGCCATCCTGCCGGGCCCCTCCCCCCCAATTTTTTTTAAAGAATTTTTTTTTGTTTCAGAACTTTTGTTTGTTTATTTATTTATTTTTATGGCCAGCTCAGCCTGCCCTGAGGGCAGGGCTGGCGCAGCATGTGGTGCTGGGGATCGAACCACGATCCCTGCAGCCTGCCCAAGTTTTCCCAAGCAGGTGCTTTAGACCACCGAGCCATCCTGCTGGGCCCCTCCCTCCAATTTTTTCACTGTAGTAAAATTACCTAACTCTTTTAACTGTACGTGAAGCAGCCTAAGGGCATCAACATCGTGCCACCATCACCACCATCCATTTCCAGAGTGCTTTTCTTCTTCTAAAACCAAAATGGGCCATTAAATCACACCCTCCCTACCCCCGCTCTCTGGGCCATCAATTGACGACCCTCGAGAATTCCTCTGAGTGGAGTCACTTGGTATTTACCTGTCTGTCACTGGCCTATTTCATTGGCAGTAATGATCTAAGCTCACCGTGCCGTAGCAGGTGCCAGGATGCCCTTCCTTTAATGGCCAGGGGTGGCGCATCACCCGCGTGCACCTCACGCTGCTTGTTCTATCTTCCGTTGGTGGACATTTGGGTTTCCCCTTCTGTCGTGAGTAATACTACTAGGACTTTAGACAGAACATGTGTATTTTTGGTTTTGTTGTTGAGACAGGGCCTCCCTCTAGTTTAGGCTAGCCTCTGCTTTTTATTAGGGAGATATACATCTCCTAGAAGCTTTCTAGAATATTCTCCCCACATTTCATTGCTTGGACTTCTTTCATAGGTTCATGGTTAACGCAAAGCAATGGGCTGCAATATATATATATATATATATATGTATATATATATACATATATATATATGTATCTGTATATACATGTATATATATATATATATATATATATATATATATATATATATATTAGGGGAAAGAAAACTGCCTGCAAGAGGGGCAGGAGAGGGGTTCTGAGCGGGTTGTCCCTTGGGCTGCAATATTTAAACTGTAAACTGCAGGCTATTTTTTTAAAAGAATGTATTTAGTTGTTGCAGGGTCTCACCACAGCTCAGACTCATGGTAATCCTCCTGCTTTCAGCCTCCCCAACGCTGGGATTACAGGCGTGTGCCCTGGCTCAGCACACCCTGGGACGGGCCTTTGTGGCGTGTGGGACCCAGGTTCAAACCCTGGTCCCTGGGCTGAGCTATCTCATCGGCCTCAGGCAATGTGAGGTAGACCATAAGCTGTGCTTCTGCCTATGCTTTTAAAAACTTTTTTTTTTTTTTTTTTTTAGTGTATTTAGTATGTTCCTCCTGTCTTCGGGGTCCCAAGCGCTGGGATTACAGGCACGCAGCACCATGCCCGCTCTCAGTCACCTCACACTGGGGGCAGGACAGGCACTGCACCACACCCTGGGGATCGAGCCCTGGTCCTTGCGTCTGCCTGCTCCACTGTGTTATCTGGCCGGCTCTTGTGCCTCTTAACAGGGGGGTAGACATCTCTCCCCTGAAGCAGTTGGCTGGGAGTAGGAGAGTGGGTCTGGTGGTGGACACATTGAGATGCTGGAAGCTTGGCTGGATCCATTCCCCGCCCTGGGGTGCAGGGGGCGCGCCCTAGGGTGACAGCCCAAGAAGGGTATAGGAAGGGGTTGGGCGTGCTTGGCGCAGGAGACTTCCCTGGAGGAGCACCCTCAGTGCAGCCGCGCCCCCGCAGAGGGGGCCGATCTTCCGGTCTTCGTAGCGACCGAGGACGGAACAGGGAGAGGCTCCTGATCGCCGCAGCTGCGGCTCCTCCTCCGCTCCAGGCTTTCTGCCGCCGTGAACCGCTGCCGACAGCCTTGGAGCCAGCGGAGCACGGACTGAAACCTCCACTAACTGAGCTAAAGAAACCTTTCTGTCCTTCCTTCTGGGTGTCTGGTATTTGTCCCAGCGACGAGCGAAGGGTGACTGAGTCCTACTATGCGAAGGACAGGGCCGAGGGCTGCGAGTCAGCCCGGCTCGCCGAGGGCCGTCGCGCCAGCTGCGGGGCTCCACCCCGGGCCAGGTCTGGGTACAGCGCCAGGCTGGTGGCTGCCATCCCTACAGCCCTGTTGCTTGGGTCACTGTTTTCTCTTCCTCACCTGCTTTTCACCTTTCTCCCTCAAAACCTTTCCATTTCTTCATTGATGTTCTAATTTTCTACATTTTCAATTCTCAGAATCTTTTGTTTTGTGGCTTGGTCTTAACAAATGGCAACTCTGCCCTGAAGATTTTTGTACCACTAAGCCTCTTCCTTTTCACCTTTTTCCTTCCCTTCTTTTCCTCTTCCCCCCATTCTTATTCTTCCCCCCCTTGGTCTCTCTCTTTTTTGTACCTGGAATCCAACTCAGAGCCTTGCACTTGCCAGCTGAAGTGTTGTGCCACTGAGCCGTGCCCCTGCCTAACCCCATGATGTTGTCTTGGATTTATGTCTCACTAAATGCTGGCTCCAGGCATGAGCCCAGCTCTCCCTTCATTCCTCAGCACCACAGGAGGCCCTGCTTGTTGGCAGCATCCTCCTCTGCCTCGTCTCTGCTGCCTGGCAATCCTTCCGTGTCCACGATCCTGTCTGCCATTTAAACTGTATGTCTGTCTGTATGTACATATGTCTGTGCATATATATATATATATATATATATATATATATATATATATATATCTGTCTGTATGTACGTTATGGCTGGCTCAGCCTGCCCTGGGAGTGGGGCTGGCGCAGCATGTGGTGCTGGGGATCGAACCTCGGTCCCTGAGGTTGCATAAGCTTGCCTAAGCAAGTGCTTTAGGCCACGGAGCCATCTCCACCTGGCCCCACCTGCCTGCTATTTAAAGCTGCTGAGTCCCACAGATATATGCCCGATGCAGCTGCAATCTCCCACCCCCTGGAATCCCAGATACAACTGTTCCCTGAGCATGGCTGTTGACAGCTTGTAAACATGTTTAGCTCAACATGTGGCAGACTGAAAAGCCAGACACCTACAAGTCTCCCTTGCCTCCTCTCTCTCCCACGTCTGCTTGATAGTTCTGGCCAATATTTTGCTGTTTCCTTATCATAATTTTATTTCCTATCTCCCCTTTAAATACCTAAGTTATGCAAACAGCCTCCTGACTGGTTTTACGAGCCCAAACCATCCTTCCTGCTGCACCTAGCAGCCTAAAATGCAATCCAATCGCCAATGCTGCATTGGTTCCCTTCATACCCAAGTCCAGTTCAAGGTCACTGCCGTAGAACCCCGTAGCTCCGGCCTCTTTTCGTGCTTTGTCACATTCGCCCAGCCCAAGCTCCTGCTGTAATCAATTTGTCATAAAGTACTTGAGCTGCCCTCTTTTGCATCTAGTTGATTCTTTTTTAAAATGTATTTGGTACATTTTGGTACAGGGTCTCACTGCAGAGCTTGGACTCATGGTGATCCTCCTGTTTCAGGACTCGTAGTGATTCTCCTGTTTTCAGCCTCCCTAGTACTGGGATGGCAGGCATGTGCCACCAGGCCTGGTCTTGGCCTGCTCAATGTGCTGGGGGGTGGGGCTGGCGCGGCATGTGGTTTCAGGCATGGAACCTGGTCCCGGTGCCTGCCTAAGCAGGCGCCTAGTCTGCTGAGCTATCTCTGGCCCTAAAGTAGTTGATTCTTACTTTTATCACTTAAATGATTTCTGGAGCTCCCTTCTTTGGGATCCTTGCCTTGAGAGTAACTGTCCTGAGCACTTGTCTGTGCCTGTCACAGTGTCTGTCGCTCTGTATTTTGGAACCATAAGCTTCACTTTTGAATAGATTTTATATTCCTGGGACCTTGCCCAGTGGTGTGTGTTTAAACGTTAGTTGCTGTGGCGACATTCTGTGCAACACTTCAGGCCTAAGGCTTTCTTTGTAGCACTTGGTGCTGTATGAGCATGAAGGACAAAGAAGATAAGAGAGGACTAAGATAGGAAGCTGAGCCCACTGAGGGTACTGTCACAACTATGGCGATTGCACGTGCATTTGAGGGGTGGGAGGAAGGGGGCAGTGGGAAGATGGAAACTGAAGATGAAGGAGAGAGGACTGAAATATGGAAGGGAGAAAAGGTTCACACCAACGTTTTAAATCAGTTTTGAGGACTGGGGAGATAGCCCAATAGAATAAGCCCTTGCCTGGCAAGCACAAAGGCCCCAAGTTCAATTCCTGGTTCCTTGAACAAAACAAAACAAAACAAAAAATAAATCAGTTTTGAGCTTTAGAAATCTACAAGTTACTCATCTCCTCAAGGCTGCATTCACCTTATATAAATATAATATTGAATCTCTTCCATTACCAAAGCTTTCTGTGCTTCAGAAGCAGCTTGCAGGATGAGGCGTGCTCTGCCTCAGGAGGTTTCACCGTTTGCTGAGCCCAAACAGATGGCGTGTGCAAGCTTTACTGTTGAGCAGTTGGTAACCAGCACAAGTGCAAAGCAGACTGGAAAGGAAAGAATACTGCCGTGCGCGGCGCAAGCCGGAGCCTCTGAGGGACAGCGTCTGTCATGGAAACGGTGTACGCGCCACTTCCAGTCAGTGCACACAACTGGCTAAACCGCGATATATATATATAATATATGAAATATTTAGCATACCTTAAGCTTCCTTAATAACATTATTAATAAGTGGCTGAAATTATGTTTGTTTTCTATAAATGTCTGAGAATATCAGATGACCTAATTACAGTTTACTAACTACCTTTGAGTTACTCCGTGGCACTCTCTCTTGCTGCACGCATATTGCTTCAGTGCGTGAGTGTGGAAAGCTGCAAGTTGTTTTCCATGATCATAGATTTTAAATATTTACTTGCTAGTGTTGCATAATTTAGCACCCTGGAGTTGGAAGACTTTTTGTATGGCAGCTGATGCCATGTCAGCGTTACAGAATACAATGTACCTGTGACTTCTACACGAGGTTGTGAAAGGGAAAAGCATTCGGTGCCTTTCTGTAACTGATTAAAGTTTTTTTTTTCTATAAATCCATGAAAAAGTCAATGTTCGTGGTACACTGATTTAATTTTGCATAATTATCATTGTTATTTTATAAATCCAAGTATTGTTTCTGTTTCTCATGGCCTGTTTAATTCCTTCGTGTGATCCAATTCTTTATGGAAGGTTAAAAAAAGCACACAGGTATCTTGTTTGATTCATGTGATTTCTCTTAAGCAATCAGAGAGCTCTGTATTTAAAATATGGAACCACAGGGTATTTAATTTAATCAATTTAATTCTATTTAATCAGACATGAAGTTATTTTGTTCACTCATTTTAATAAACATTCCATTTGTTTCTTGTCATAACCTATTTGGTTCTTTGGTGTCCCTACCATGTGAATGGAAAATAATTTGGTTACTTGTTTTTGTGAGAATAATACAAAAAAAAAATGAATGCAAACCGCTAAACATATTAAAAGTTGAAATGGGGGCCCGGCGGGATGGCTCAGTGGTCTAAAGTGCCTGCTTGGGGAAGCTTGGGCGGCTTCAGGGACCGCGGTTCGATCCCCGGCACCACATGCTGCGCCAGCCCTGCCCTCTGGGTGGGTTGAGCCGGCCATAAGAATGAGTGAATAAACAAACAGGGGTTCTGAAACAAGGAAAAAATAATAATAAAAATAAAAAATAAAAATAAAAAATTCTTTAAAAAAAAGTTGAAATGTATGTTTCAGGTTTCATAATTAATGTTTTTGGGTTGTTTTTTGGTGGAACTGGGGATTGAACTCAGGATCTTGTGCTTGCCAGGCAAGTGCTTATTCGACTGAGCTATCTCCCCAGCCCGTCATAATAAACTTTAAATTTAAAAATTTTTATTTATTTATTGGATACAAGCACTCACTATGAAGCTCAAACTCAAGAATTATTCTCCTTTCTCACCCTCCCCCGTGCTGGGATTACAGGCCTGTGCTACCATGCCCAGTTTCGGGCTGGCATGGTGTGCCCAGGGGTCCAGGGCCAGCATGGCATATGGTACCAAGGGACGGAACTCAGGTCCTTGCGCTTTCCAAGATGGCACTTAGACCGCTGAGCTATCTCCGCAACCCCATATTGAACTTAATAATTCTGCATTTTTTGAGGTTTTCATTCTGGCGAGTTTTCGTAGTCTGGTTGTAGACTTATTTATTTACTTTTTCCTTCAAGCTTCTAGTACAATTTTCTATGCGTGTCAGGCATGTCTGGTAACTCTTGCTCCAGTAGGCTCTGTGCTACTGCACCAGGCACAGGATTGTATTGTGCAATACTTCAGCATTAAAAAAAAAAAAAAAAATCAGTATTTCTCTCGACATCTCAAGATTGAGGTCTCTTTAACACTGCCCTGTTCCACAAGGAATCTGAAAGTAGAAAGTGAGTACACATATCCTGGCACGTTTTTCAAGCGCCCAATTGTCAGCCCTCACTACATTTCAGAATACTGGTACAGCACAGTAGGAGAGAACACCGCTTATTTCCAGCAAAGCAGGGCTTCTCGAAGGTCTACACTGGTGGGGCAACAGGGACTGTGAGCGCGTGGCATGCCGGGTCTTGTAGTTCCCGCCGAGACAAGCGCAAGCAGTCCCACAGCATGCCGGGAGTTGAAGTCCAATTGTTCACTAGGCCTTGCGCAGCCGTGCTGCGGTTTGTCTACCAGAAAGCCACTTCTTACAGATAACTCTCCGACGGCTTTGCGCTCGCCGTTTTGGTGACTGACTGCGTGAGGTTGGGGAGGAACAGGTCGAGGAAACGCTCCGGACCCCAGGCGGCGAGGGCCGCGTAAAGGCGTAACGTACGCGGAAGGGGCCAGCCACAGGATTTGCTGGCAACGTCTCGGAGTACGGTGGCCGGCTGGGGATTGGCACGAGGCTGCAGCTGCCAGTACGGTGGCCTGCTAGGGTGGGCGCGAGGCGGTCGCCTCTCCTACGGTGGCCTGGTGGGACCTAGGTGTAGCGCTGAGTTCCGAACGCCTTATTGCCTGCGAGCTGCCTCTTGGGTGGCGGCTGCCAAGTCTGCAACGTTCCGCGGTTGGTAGCGTGTGTACTTGGGTTCGGTTCTCTAGTTGTGTTTCGGTGAGGGGTCCGCTTGAGGTAGCAGTCGAGGGGGCGGGACTTAGACTTAATACCTCCGGCCCCCCGAAGGACCGGGTGTCTGTGAGGCTCTGTCCCTAGAGGAGACCCTGTGGCCCCGTCCGCGTCCCGGACAGCTCCGCGCCTCCCTCTCGTCCCCGGTCTGGCGCGGTTCGTCCCGGGCTCCGCCGGGAAAGCCGCCTCCCTTCCAGAAGGTCCTAGGTGTCCCCGCGCGACCCCGTCCCTCTCTGTTCAAAAAGAAAAAGCCCCGAGTTTCCACAATCCCATCCTCTGTCTTCCTAAGCCCAGTCTCCGTTTTGTCTTGGTCACCGCTTCAGACAGCGACCCTCGAGCCTCTGCACCCCGGTGTTGACGTGCGTTCACTTTCTTTGGTTTTGTTCCCCTTCCCACCCACCCCATCCGAGGTCCTCCGGGGTCGGGCGCAGAGTGGCTTTTTTTGGGGGTGGTGGCGGTGGTTAATAGAACTGTTCTCTATTCTGACTGTGGTGATAGTTACATGAATCTGTAGGGAACATTCATGAGACTGCGCACCAATAAAGGCAGTTTTACTATATGCTAATTGGCAACTAAAAAACTAGTGGACATCCTGGAGAACTGGCCTTCATGTGGCTTATGAAATTTGCTGGAGAATCTAAAAGTGATTTTAAAAAATTGAGTGAATTTGTTAATGCATTTAAAACAATACTGAAATAATTACATGTGACAGAATAAACTTTTTTTTTTTTTTTTGGTCTTTTTGAGACAGGGTCTCACTATGCAGTTCAGGCTGGCCTTGAGCTCACTTTTGTAGCCCAGGCTGGTCTCGAACTCGCACCGATCCTCCTGCCTCAGCCTCCCAAGTGCTGGGATTACAGGCGTGAGCCACCATGCCTGGCTTAAACATATTTTCAATGAAATCAACTATAGATCCCAAAATAAGTGAAATTTAAATTCTGTTGTTTTGCACTTGAGAATTCTGTCAAGTCTGGTTTAACAGAAGGCAGCTATTCTCCTGTTTGCTTCTGCAGCTACTGCATTGTAGTGTCACAGGTCCTGTAGCCCTGGGTGGAAGGCATGCTTACCTCTAATGGCTTGGAAAAGGATGCACACAGCATGACTGTGCTTGGCAATTTATGCCTTCTTTCTTTCTTCCTTTATTTCTTTCCTTTCTTTTTCTTTTTGTGTGCGTTTTTTGAGACAGGGTCTTACTAGGTAGCCCAGGCTGGCCTTAAACTCGTGGTGATCCTCCAGTCTTTGCCTCCTAAGTGCTGGGATGGGGCATGCGCCACCAGGCCTGGCCCTAGAGTGTGTATTTCTTATTATTTCTTTGGCTTACATTTTTTTTTTTTTTTTTTTTTTTTTTTGGGTTTCTTTTTTTTTTTTTTTTTTTTTTTTTTGTGGGACCAGGGTTCAAACTCACAACGTTGCACTTGCCCAGCAGGCACTTGTGCCTCGGAGCTATCTCCCCAGCCCCTACATTTTCTTTTTGTACTGATCATTTCCTTATGTGGGGTTCATTGCCAGCCCAGAGCTGAGAATACCTTGTCGTAGAGTTGTTGATATCTGAATTACTTAGAAGGGAATTTTCTTCTGTTTTTATATCTGGACTGTATGTCCTAGTGGATTCTCTCTCTCTCTCTCTCTCTCTCTCTCTTTTCTTTTTCTTTCTTTCTTTCTTTTTTTTTTTTTTTTTTTTTTTTTTTTTTTTTTTTTTTTTGAGACACGGTCTCTATGCAGCTCTGGGCTACCTTGTGCTCACTTTTGTAGCCCCAGGCAGTCTGCAGAGATCCTCTGGTCTTAACCCCCCAGCTACTGGATTCCACACCTGGTTCTGGGACTGCTGGTTGGCAGGTGGGGCCGGATGGGGATTGGAATCAGGAGTCTGAGCTCCAGGCTAGCTTTCTGCCGCTGCTTATCTCCCCAGCCTTCTCTTCTGGTGGAATTTTTGCGGGGATTTTGTGTCAACTGAGAACAGACACAAGGGAGCGATCTTTCCTGCTTGCTTGTGGTTTGTAATTATATCATGAATCACTGGAAGTACCCAGTGGGAAGGAGAGGCTTTGCAAGGCTAAGTCCGTGTGTTTGCTGGGTTTCAGGTTGATAAAGCTCTTTCCTTGGAGAAGGAGTAGTTTTTGATTAGTCATGTAATCTGATAATATATTTAATTATTGATTCACTTGCTATCACATCTTGAGAACTGTTTGAAGTTTAAAAATGGGCAATATAAGGAATCAGATAATTTAGTAAAAAAGCTTAAAGTGCACTTACTTGATGCTTTTTTTTCCCTGTAAAACATGGTACAAATATATTGAATATGTATTCGTAATTTGTTATGAAGTATTGCTAGGTAGCTTTGGTAAGCAGCTTTTTATCCTATCCACTAACACTCTGTAGAAGGTGGTTCTGCTCTTGCTGTCTGGGGACCGTGCAGCTAGGTGGGATTGCAGCTCTTGCCACGCTAGCTTCCAGGAATAAGATCGGTGTCCTCCAAGTGGTATAGGCTTTGCGGTCAGTGCGATATGCGCGTGATTCTTGGGACTTGTCACGTTGGTGTTATTCCTTAGTGCTCCTAAGTGGCTCAGCCCTGCTGAATTAAATATTTGGGACTAGATGTATACTATTTCAAAATTAATCACTCACAGAATTCTTTATTGGAAAAGATTAAGAAACTAGACAGCCAAACATTTTATGTTCTTGCGATTCCTACTTTTTATTAGTGAATTTTTGCAATGTGTAATGATTACATTCACTTTTGAAAAAAAATAATTACATTCACTTTTGGAAATGGAATGTATATGTATACTGCATAAGTGATTGATCATTTTTGATCTTTTTACCTCTTTGCGTACCATTTTCTCTTTTCGATTTCTCTGATCGTCCCCTCCAAAATATTTGCCTCCTAAGACTCCTCATTTTCAAATAGATAGTGCCTCTGGAATTTACTCAGTAGGCATTCATCAGACATTTAATAAAGTCATCAGAACAGTCCCTGGTGAGTGTCTGTTGTTCTCATGTTTGAGTTGTGTACTCTTTTCTTTTTTTGGTACTGGGGATTGAACTCAGGACCTTGCCCCTGTCAGGCAGGCGCTTATGCTGCGGAGCTATCTCCCCAGCCCTTTCGTTGTGTTTTTTTTACAGCATCATCTCCATTACTTACAGCAACTCCCTGACTCCCTAGTCATTAAATATTATTTATAGTTGAACCAAAGCTCAAAGAATGTACGTCATCTAGTTCAGATCTTTTTCTTTTTTTGTCTGTCTGAGACAGGGTCTTGTTCAGGCTGGCCTTGAGCTCACACTGATCCTCCTGCCTCAGCCTCCCAAATCGTTTTGACTCTTTCTGCTGCATCACAGCTGCAAAGATTTGTTCTCTACCCTGTAATAACAGTGTATCAGCACAGGTGCCTGCTGAACAGCTGGTCCTAGCAATCACTGCCTGGGGCTCTGGGAATGGAGCAAAGGAGAGGAAGGGAGGGGCGGGCGGGGGGGGGGGAGTGCAGAGAGTGCGCCCCTGCTCCTGGGAGGTCCTGCTGTGAGACAGGCAGCCCTGGCTACCAGAAGCAGAAAGTAGGGCTGGTGTGTGCCAGACTTCAGGGTGTTAGACTATGAAGGCTGAGAACAGGGACTGCACGGAAAGGCATCCTGAGGAGTTGAAATAGCAGGTGGGGGTTTCGTAGGGAGAGGTTGAGAAGTAATTCCAAAAGGAAGTGTAAAGTGAAGGAAATTCCAAGAGAGGCCCGAGAAGGGGTGCACAGCCAGCGGCTTAGTGTCCTTGGTGTCCTTGCCTGTGTTAGGTACCTGGTGCTGTTTGACTGGGAATGAACAGCGTTTAAATAAACGAAGCTGTGGTGGGAGTGAGTGAGGAGCTAGAGGGCCCCAGTGAGGGTCTCGGATGACCAGTGCTGGAGGTGGGCACAGCGGGGACCTGTGAGTCACTGGGTGGTAGGGCTAGGGTAGTGGCCAAGAGAGAAGCGAGGCTCAGTTACCAGCTTTGAACTCGGGGCTGGGGAGTCGTAGGTTCGTGAGTGCTCTGTGTTTTTAAGTTCTAAAGTGCACCATTATTTTATGAATTACTGAAAGAAAAATTTTGTCAATTAAACATACCAAGATTGCCTAATCAATTTCAGTGTCAGAAGGGCCAGTCTGATAGTTTAGTGGACTAGAGCACCTGCTTTGGAAGAATGCAGCGGCCCAGGTTTGATCCCCACCCCCGGGCACACTCAGTGGTGACTGAGCCTTGGGAAGCACCTAGAGTCCGATCTACATAGTGAGACCCTGTAGACCCTGCTAAATATTAGGACCCTGTTCTAAATACAGGGGGAAGAAAAAATTAGTGTCAGAGTGGAAAATGCTGTCACCTGGAATTCATGCTATAGGGGCCTCCTTGTGGTGGTTTGTCTTTGCCTGTTGGATGTTTTTGTGGACAGCTGTCACCTTTGATGCACACTCAGCATTGAATCATTCACACCACAAGGACACAGGTTGAGGGAATGCTTGAGTTGGCCATGTCTGAGGAGGCAGATGAGGTCAGATACTTGGTTCAACAAACTTAGAGGTTGCAGCTCCGTGAAGTGCGATGCTGAAGTTCGCTTATTGGAGGAGGAGTTGTGTCAGAGGGGCCTAGGTCGGAGATTGGGGAAGATGCCCTTTGGGAGATCGTGGGGTCTCCCCAAGGACACTGCTGTTAGCTAGAGAAGGTGGCTGGCTTTGGAGATGCCGGGGAAGGGAGCCACTCGGAAGGAGAGCTGTGGCTGGACTGTGGTTTGGGTCCCGGAGACTGAGAATGCTCCCCCAGAGCCAGGTTTAGAGGAGCTACTTTGCTGTTCAGGGTTATTGTGGCAGCAGAGGTCAAGGCTAGTGTCTTAGTCATTTTCCCTTTTCTATTTTTTTTTTAAGAATTTTTAAATTTTTATTTCATTTTTTTTCTTGTTTTAGAACTTTTGTTTGTTTGTTTATTTGTATGGCCGGCTCAGCCTGCCCTGAGGGCAGGGCTGGCACAGCATGTGGTGCCGGGATCAAACTGCGGTCCCTG
>PVJA010039083.1:0-19329 GCA_004027025.1 Myocastor coypus | reverse complement strand
TTTTTTTTTTTTTTTTTTTTTTTTTTTTTTTTTTGTCTTTTTGAGACAGGGTCTCGCCATGTAGTTCAGGCTGGCCTTGAGCTCACTTTGGTAGCCCAGGCTGGTCTCGAACTCTCACCGATCCTCCTGCCTCAGCCTCCCGAGTGCTGGGATTACAGGCGTGCGCCACCACGCCCGGCTCCAGTATTTCAGTTTTGTTAAATTTTTCCCATTGGAGTGTTAAACACAGATAATGGATTAATCTGCAGTTATATCTCATCAGAGGAATAGGTCAGGATTCAGATAGAGATTAATTAGAGTTAGATGGATTTAATCTTGTGGCCAGTACATTCAGTGAAGATAGTATGAATTTGGATGTGAACATAGAAGATTAAGAGGAAGAATGGCAGCTAATAATAGAAATGTGATAGAACATGAACACACAGAACTGCAGAATGTAGGATTTGTTATAAAAATATTACAGTGAACTTTTGAGTTGTGTAAATTATTCACATCTGGTAATATACTCAAAATTATAGTTGAAGAAACAAATATGTGCCACAGAATGCAGCTTTACTGAAAAAAGAAGGAAACATCAGTAATGTTGGAAATCTGTTACAATTAGCAAGATGAAAACTTTTATAGTTATATTATTTGTTATGGTGATAATAACATTACCAGGTATTAGACTATATTAGTTTGGAAATAATATATTCCCCAGTAGACTTTAAAGAATATCAGGCAGTGTGATTTTTTTGATTATTTTGAACTGTTTATATTTCTTTGACAATACTACATGCAGAACAGAGGATCCCTCAAATATATTCAGAAAAATCTTGGAAGATAGTAGTAGTATATTCAACAATGCAGTAAAGCCTGGAAAAAATGCAGCCATCACCTATAAGGTGGATGTCTGCATTTTTGCCAGTACATCAAAGGAAAATGGTACAAATAAGGGATAAAGTTACATAAATTAAGTTTCTCATATGGGCCTACCTATGATTTAGATGTCTGTGCCAGAAATCCCTTTGATGCATAAACATTCTTATGATATTTTGAAATCAATGGTTTATTATTTGAACACTCTGCATTATATACAGATAGTTATTACTCCTTAGCACAAGAATCATTCTCTCCTCCCCACCTCTCATTTTTTTTTTTTTTTTTTTTGTGAGATACAGTCTTGCTACATAGTTTAATCTGTCTTTGAACCTGGAATAATGGTGATCCTTCTGCTTCAGCTTTTTGAGTGCTGGGATAACAGGCATGTTCCACAGCTAGCACAAGAACTTTTAGAAAAAAAGTATTTTTTTGTGCTATAGTACAGTCATAATGAATATTTTTACCAATACAAAGTCAAAAGCAAAAATGTGGCAAAATAATAAACTTTGAAAATTGTTCTGTAAAATTTGTTAAATGGACTGGTAGAAGAACCAGTATGTTGTATGTTAATGACTTTTGTATGTTAATGACTTGTAAAAATCATGCATGTGCATTGATCTAGCAAAAACCTCGAAGCATAAAACTTCATCTTATCTTGGATTACAATAATGTAAAAATGTGAATTTGACAGATGAGATATCTTCATGTTGCTTAAACATAAAAGTATAAAAAATTGTAAGCTGGGCGTGGTGGCGCACGCCTGTAATCCCAGTACTTGGGAGGCTGAGGCAGGAGGATCAGTATGAGTTCGAGACCAGCCTGGGCTACAAAAGTGAGCTCAAGGCCAGCCTGAGCTGCATAGTGAGACCCAGTCTCAAAAAGGCAAAAAAAAAAAAAAAAAAAAAAAAAAAATTGTAATACAGCTACCTTGTACTGCAGTTATGCATATTATGTGCACTGGTCATGGAATACTTATAAGATTTCCATGTGAAAATTTATAGAATTATTATTCTTTTCTTTTTTTATGGTACCAGGGATTGAACTCAGGACCTTGTGTTTACCAAGAAGACGCTTATGCCATTGAGCTGTATCCCCGGCTCCAATAGAAATACTTTTTGATAAACTCTTAACCTGTGACAAAATGCCACAAACATGTTATTTGAAAAAATATTTCACTTTATAGAAGCTTATTCAGGATTAGTGAGAAATATATTCAGTTCAGAAAATGTTTATCTGAAAAAGTGGATGTTGCCAATTTATAATAACTAAATCTTGGAAACAGCCGAGATGCTTATCAACAGATGATTGAATAAAGAAAATAAGGTATTTATGTACAATGCAGCACTACTTTGCTATAAAGAAGGATAAATTTGAGTCATTTTTAGGTAAATCGATGCATAAGACTATACTTTGATGCGAAATAAAGCCCACAAATTTAAATACTGCATAGTTTCCTTTGAGTGAGAATCCCAAAGGGTAAGTAAGGAGCCAAGTGGAGGATGAATATTGGGAAATAGGGAGAACATGTTCAGATGGGAAAGAGAACAAGGGAGGAGGGTAGGATAGGGGATGGAAAGGAAAAGAGATTTTAAAAAATAGAAAAAATGGAAACAAAGTTTCTTTCTGTAAATAGGGTTGAAGAGAAGGGAGGGGAGTTGGAGAAAAAAACTAAGGCATAGTATGTACGGGTACAAATTCCTTATGGTGAATGTGATCATTATCCAAGGCAAGTATGTCCTAGTAAAAATTAAAAAGCAAAACGAAACTAAACAAAAAAAGGGTGCTGCTCTGGCTGCAAAACCTCCCAGTGTATTAGGATGTTTTGTGTGCTCCATTCAAGTAAACTGCCATTATGTATAAAATGTTTTAAATAAATTCACAAAAAATATAAATTTGTTAATTTAATGTTGATTGTTGTAGTTCTTTTTTGTAATTATATGAATTGTATTAATAAATATACTTAGGCCGAAATTAGATTTATGCAACTAATTAGATTTGATCCATTTATAGACCTTTTGTTAATTTTTAATTTTTTTATGTTATGGCTGGCTTGGCCTGCTCTGGGGGAGGGGCTGGTGCAGCATGTGGTGCTGGGGATTAAACCACGGTCCTTGTGGTTGCGTAAGCTTGCTTAAGGAGATGCTTTAGGCCACTGAGCCATCTCACCAGCCCCCTTTTGTTAATTTTACTAGTAAAAGCACCAATAAAAGTGATCAGAGCTATTTGTTAAGCTTCCCAGTGAGGCAGTCGTGCATATATTACCAGTGGCTTAAGCCAGTGGGAATATGTTAAAATTACATATGATTTTATGTAAAGTTTCAAAAAAAAAAAGCCTATAACGTGTACTGCAAATAACTTTTAGATGACTATTATATGTATACATTTTTCTCTCACAAGCATTCTAATTTTTTATCGTTTTTTTAATAGGCATATGAACATCAATGTTTATTTTGGAAATGACCTTTCAGATGCTATAAAAACGTTGGATGAAGGGTTTGCTACTACTCCAGCTTCTTTGAAGGAATTAGAGAAAATCTGGGCAGAATACAAACTGGCTCAGGAGGAGATCCAAACATGTGATAATGTGGTGGGTTGAGAATTTTCTCTATTATGTTTTTTTATCTGTTGAACATAAAGAAATAGTATTAAGAAAGCAGAATTACTACTGATAGTGTAAGTGTAGTTTATTTGCATTAAATAGATGCTTCATTTTCACGTATATGTGTGTTTATTTGCATAATAAACTTGGTAACATGCATATGCTATAAAATACTACCTTATAAAAAAGTGTGATAGTTGATGATTGTGAATAGTTAACCAAATCTTTTTCTTGTGTGCTATTGATTTTTCATTAACTATCTCAAATCCATTGGAAATGTGATAAAATATTTCAACTATATTACTAGGCAAGATAGTTTATGGTATAACTCTGATTTGTAAATTGTATCTGGACTGAGATGACACATAAACTACAAATTTTTAATGGGGAATTTCGCAAGCATCCTCTTGAGGGGTCCTGAGAGCTAAACTTAGGGAGTTGTAAGAAATACTGACATTTGAAGGGTTTATATGATGTCTGTGAATGAAGATGACTTCCATACTTGCTAATGTAAATCTTTGAGTGTGAATGACTTATTACAGTATTGGACTCTTGTGTAGTATTAAATACTGTCTAAGCCATCTAGCATTGAGAAGTAGCTATTTGCATGGTGAGAGGTATGAAGACTGAAATGTTGTATATGAATTCTTTATGTACAAGCATATTTACTTTTTGTTGTTTTCTATAGTTATTCTATTGAGCTGAACAGAAATCCTGGTCTCCCTTTAAAAAGTAGTTCCTGCATCCAGGAACTTTCTGTAGCTATTTTTGTTTAGATTGTGTCACTTTAAATACTGGTGGTGTTTGAATCTGTAGTTCATACTCAAACTCTTCCTATTCATGGCTAATTGACCAGTTGAATGTGTAAGCATGATAAATAGGCTCTTAGAAATGCAAAGAATGTTTAATTTGGAGAAGGAATTACATTTGAGTTATTTTGTGCATTTGATAATGGCTCATTTTTTATTATGAATGTAAAAAGTGATAGAATGAATCATTTTCAGTTTCTGTCAAATATGGCAATATTACAGATACTTTTAAAACTTTCTCTTACACTTTAAAATTTAATTTTATTTTGAAAAGTAAAGCAAGAACAAAAATCTGAAATAAACAGGGTAACATGCAACAATACATATGTTACCGATTTTAAAACAAGAATAGTTGATTAATAATGGTTGATGTATTGTCTATTTTTATCAGCTCTGTTGCTCAGAGTAACAGATACAGTTATGTAAGATTGGAGATATGATTGTGTATTACCACTTGCTTTCAGGAAACCTTAAAGTTTTTATTTTTGGCTCTATTTTTTCTTTTTTTTACCTTTTTAAATATGTTAAAGAGTGTAGTAATGTTTGATAGGACATTAGAAGCGGTACAGATGTAGAAGAACAAAATGTCTGATATTCAAGCATGGTTTTTGTATTACACAATGCTGTTCTTGATGTAGTTGCTTAGGTCCTACATATTAGCACACAGAATTAGTCAAGGTGAAAATTCTACACATTAATGTTATGTTGAAAAAAATTGACAAGAGATTTTTAGTATAGTTAACTTAGCCATCCTGTATATATACTTGCATGTTTTTCTCCTACCTTTATTTCCTGTTAAAATACCACCAACATACTTCATAGATCTAGAGAAAATATTTCTAGAAGTTATTTGGAACCAACAAAGACCTAGAATAGCAAAGGCAATATTGGGCAACAAAGGCAAGGTAGAAGACATTATAATCCCTGACTTGAAATTATATAACAAAGCTACAGTGATAAAATCAGCATGATACTGGCAAAAAAATAGACTCAAGGATCAATCTAATCATCAGATTAGAAGATGAAGATCCATCTTACACTAACTTTTTTTTTTTTTTTTGTCTTTTTTTGAGACAGGGTCTTGCTATGCAGTTGAGGCTGGCCTTGAGCTCACTTTGGTAGCCCAGGCTGGTCTCGAACTCACACCGATCCTCCTACCTCAGCCTCCCGAGTGCTAGGATTACAGGCGTGTGCCACCACGCCTGGCTCTACACTAACTTTTAAATGGACATTTTTTGCTTCTTTGTTGTGAAGGAATAGGCTCACAGGAGTTAAGGGAATAGGTCAAGAATGTATAGTTCTAAATGTTAATATGGAATTTGAACCCAGGAATGCTTGATTACAGAGTATATTTTCTTTCCATTTAAACCACAGGTCAATATGAAAATGATTCTTGATATATTTTTATGTAATAAGATAAAGTAAAAACTGCCTTTTTATGTTGTTTTTGTAATTTGACCATGGGTAGGGGAGATAGAGAACAAGAGGGAGAGAAATGCTTAATTAGGTGTAGGACTTTGTATTTTAGTAGTATAAATGTTTTTTTTAAACATTTTTTTAAAAAAAGCAAATACCTATTCCTACTGCTGTTAATGCTTTAAGACTTAAAAGTTCATTTGGCAGCTGGATGAAGTGGCGTATGATTACATTCCACGTATTTTGGAGGTTGAGGAGGAGGATCACAAGTTCAAGGCCAGCCTGGGCAACCTAGTCTCAAACAAGTAAAAGCCTGTCTTTAAAATAAAAAAGGGCTGAGCCGGACGTGGTGGCTCATGCCTGTAATCCCAGCACTCGGGAGGCTGAGGCAGGAGGATTGGTGCGAGTTCGAGACCAGCCTGGGCTACAAAAGTGAGCTCAGGACCAGCCTCAACTGCATAGCGAGACCCTGTCTCAAAAAGACAAAAAAAAAAAAAAAAAAAAAGGGCTGAAGATACGTCTCAGTAGAACACTTGCCTAGTATACATGAAGCCCTGGATTCAGTCCTCATTTGGTAGTCTGAAGAGTAGGTGATGGGGCGAATGTATAATCATAATCACCATTCACATAAAATTTTCATTTTATTTCTTTTATTGTGCTTAATTTGAGTCCTTGAATTTTTACTTTTATTTTATATATTCTTACCCTGATTACTAAATACTTTTTTAAAGGTAAAAAACATAAGGCTTAAATGAGATTGTTTTCTTTTTATTTGTACTTAGATAACAGTATTGGACATATGCAAGAAAAACTACTAAAAAATCTAAGTTTTCACGGTTGTTTGCCAGATAATTGTTTAAAGTGATAAGAAGCATTTTTTTTTTTTTTTAAAGATTTCTTTGTTTATTTGGGGTAGAGTCTTGCTATGCAGCTCAAACTCATAGTGATCCTCCTATCTCAACCTCTCCAGTGCTGTGAATACAGGTGTGTGTTACTGTGCCCGGTTTCAATGGCTAGCTAGGTGCAGGGCATAGCATGTGATACCAGGGATCAAACCCAGGTGCTTATGCTTGCCAGGCAGGTGTTTAGACCACAGAGCTAACCTCCATAACCCTACAGAAACATTTTTAAATGACATTATCCCTTCTGTTTTTCTGAGAGTATGGGATAGATATATTGGCAGTTTCAATACAGTGTGGTAAATTCAATAGTAGGAATAATGTATAGGGGTTTTTAGATTGCTCTTGCACACCTGTTCCCAAATAAAACGCCTGGGGATTGTTCGTTTAAGTTAGAGATTTTATCTTGGGGGAGTGTAGCAGTTCATACAAGGCTGTAATTCATTATCTTGCTGCCTGGAAACTCTTGATTTGAATGCATTAACTAAATCTTGAAAGTTGAGTAGAAAGGGCCTGCCTGGAAAGTGCAATATCCTGAGTTTGATTCCCGCTATCCAAAAAATAAAATAAAATAGCAGAAGGTTTTTTTTTTTTTTTTTTTGTGGTACCAGGGATTAAACTTAGGACCTTACGCTTGCTAGGCAAGCACTTATTCCACTGAGCTATCTCCCCAGCCTAAAATAAAAATAAAGTTGAGTAGATGAGATGAGAAGAGAATGGAATGGGTATTGGAGGAAGGCAGTCCATAGTGTATAATAATAGAAACTTGTACAATTCTCTTCAGAAAAATGTTACTGTAGAAATTCTGGGTAAAATAATGGCAGGATTGTTGAATTTGAATGTTTCATTTTTAATAAAAGGAAGTTCTTTGTAACCTTGGTGATGTCAAGGAATATTTGCTCAAAATTTATACTACCATGTTTGTAGGGTATGTCAAAATTTATAAGTCATTTGTTACTATAACTATGGGTAAATGTGTAAAAAACACCTGATGTATTAATGATCATTGTTTTTTCCTTCCTCCAGAATGAAGGGAATATCTTGATTACCAAAAGAAATGAATTGCAACAGAAACTAGACATGGCAGTACAAATTTTTATTCTGGAAGTAGATGAATTACCACTTTATAAACGCTTACAGACCTTGCAGGTTGGAATTAAAAATACATTTAATATGCATTAAATCATATTTACTCTTTGAGACCTGAAATTAGTATTTATATTTAGATTTCCAGCAGCACTGAGTGTACATAAGTTTTTTTTTTTTTTTTTTTTTACTAAATTCTAGTTTTTTGGTTAATATTAGAAGCTTTTATCAATACATTTAAGGTTTTATTTATAGTGTATATCTGTTCTGGAAACAGGATAAAATGCCAAGCTCCAGACTTGCTAGAGCAGCATTCTTTGGGGAAACTTAGGAGATAAGAATATATTAGCAGGAGAAAGTGGCCCTGTTGGCTTTGAATTTCAGCGAGCATTAAGTCAGAGTTGGCTCTATAATCAGCGAAGTTCTGCTCTTGGTATGAGCAAGGGTTAGAATACAATAACTACTGGTATATAATATATTATTTTTCTTTGTGCCCTGTTATGTCACCTCTGCAGTGACTTTAATTTGGAATGTGTTCAGTTCTACTTGTTAAATACTATTTTTCGCTACTTAACCATGTCTTATTTTTGTCTTGTGAAATTGCTCAAATATTTGTGCAAGTCTTTACACATTTTCTCATTTAACTTTAAGATACTTATGTATTTATTGTGTATTTTCCATGCAGCTTGCTTTTTTTTGTTCATGAATTGTCTACCTACTTGTATGTCTTTTAAGATTTCTACCTACATTTCCTTCAGAAGATTTAGTGTTTTATGTTTTTATGTAATAAGATAACAAGGTGAAAACTACTTTTTTATGGCCTTGTGTTTGTGATTTGAGCATGGGGAGGAGAGAGAGAGAAAGAGAAGGAGAGGTAGTGTGGATGAGGAAGAAAAGGCACCTAGGTTCTGGGAATGCTTTGTAGGAAGGCACAAAGAGGAGATGGAGCAATCAAAAACAGTACAGGATAGTCACAAAGAAGACTGAACAGTGTGGCTATACTTGTTATGGTTTCAGGGGAAAGGAAGGTGTAGAGGCTTATGTTTTCTTACTTAGTAAGTTTAGACATAATATTTGTAAGATGACTCCCCACTAAAGCTTTGTACTTGTCCTCTGACAAATGCAAAAAAACAAACTTTCACAATTACCTTCTGAATTCAGAACTGTATGAGTAAGGTAGAAGTGAATATTAAAAAAATTATCAACATTGATAATGAGGCTGCATCTGTTAATTCATACACTGTGAGATAAACTGAGTTGGTTCTGAATCACAGTGGTGATAAGAGTGATAATGACGATGATGTTACCATTGTAGGGTGGATACCTGGAGACAAAATGCTAATAATATACAATAAGCCCATTGAAGGACAAGATCAGCCAGGCATAATGGCGCTTGTAATCCAAGGCTGAGGCAGGAGGATCAGTGCAAGTTGGAGACCAGCCTGAGCTACAAAAGTGAGCTCAAGGTCAGCCTGAACTAATTGCATAGTGAGACCCTGTCTCAAAAGGACCAAAAAACAAAGAAAGAAACAAAAAGGAGAAGAACAGCATCAATTAATTAATCTATATGTATTTAGTACAGGGTCTATAGGATCTCACTACACAGACTTATAGAGATCCTCCTGTTTTCAGCCTCCCAAGCGCTAGGATTATAGGTTTGCATCACCATGCCCAGTCTCAGTAGTTTGTCTCAGCTTGCCCTGGGGCCGGGGCTGGCATGGCATGCTGGGGATTCAACCCCAGAATCAACAGGTACTTTTAGTTCACTGAGCTATCTGGTCAGCCTGTGAATTTGTAACAGTAGGAAACAGAAGAAGAGATAGGGATAGGGAGAGTCTCTGTAGACCTGAGATTGCCTCAAAGAGTTCAAACGTAAGGCCAACCCTAGATGTAGAGCTTGATGCTGCAAAGCTATAGGAGCAGTTGAAAAGTAGAAAGGGCTGTACACCCCACCTGGCAGAGCCCTAGTGGCAGGGTCCTCTCCTAAGGAGGGTTTCTGTGCATGATGGGGTCATGATCAGGCTGCAGGAGTTGAGGTTTCCTAAAAAGAAGCTGCTATTTCAGAGCCAGCACCATCACTGAGCTGTGAAATAGTGCAGCTTAGTTAAATGAATAGGTTATAAGTGGTAAAACCTCTTGACAAAGCCAAGAAAACATCCCTGGAAAACAGAACTTAGTTAAAAAGATTTTCATACCTACAGCTAATTCTCTTGACTTTATTTCACCTCAACCTTTAGTACACACACACACACACACACACACACACACACACACACACACACACACTCATCCTCACTCACATAATCATTTATACACATAGGTAAATGAAAGATAAGGCAGTAAAATGCCTTCAGTGACTCCTAGATCTCCCAAAGCAGATGGGGGGGGCACCAGTGGAGCTGAAAAGGGCCAGGATCATCAATATCACTGTCTTGTACCTCCACTGGAAGGTCTATAGGAGCAATAATATGCATAAAGCCATCAGATCCTATCATAACGATGCCTTCTTCTAAAACACTGCCCCAAGGATCTGAGAGAGGTTGTTTTGTAGTTAACTTTACATTGGAGGCTGGATTCAAGAAGGAACAATTTGATAAAGAAATAGAATGTGGCAATATGCGTTGCTTCTTTGACCTGCAGTTTGGGCAAGGGCCCCAACTGGGGACTTAGTGTTCAGGAATATGAGGTCTTCTGTTTCATCGGCTTGACCTTGGCAATGTATTCTGGCCTCAGAAAAATGAAGAAGGCTTAGAGTTAACTAGGACAAATGCTGGGCACAGGATCAAGATTTTCTGTATAAAAGCTTGAAGCACAATAAACCTAATTAAGTTGACCAGCAGTCCAGACCTCTTAACCCCAGCTTCCTTTCTTTTCATTCCATCATCCCTCTATCCTGATCACCTTTGTGAGGGCTGGACTCCTGCAGGAGTACATTCTGAAGTAACAAAATCTGTAGTGTAGTAAATACATATGCCAGCAACAGTCATTCAATATCATTTTTATATGTGTACTTTACATAATTCTATATGCCATACTTTTTAAATTCTGTGTAGCTTTATTTTTTCATAGGGAGTTTTGGGATAAAATTGTGCTATTTCCTTTTAAAGTTTCAGGTTAACTTTAAAATTGAGTACTTTTTATTGCTTAATATTTATTAGTATAAAAATTGTTATATAACACATGAATTCACCTTTTTTTTTTTTTTTTTTTTTTTTTTGTGGGACCAGGGTTTGAATTCTTGAGTTTTCACTTGCCAGGCAGGCACTTGTGCCATGGAATTATTTCCCAGCCCCCCATGAATTCATTTTTTTTTTAATGAGCAGAATAGATTTATTGAGGAAAAGAAAGCTCCTGTCCAAGAGAGGGACAGGAGGGGGATCCTGAGTGGATGTCCCCTGGAAGCATGATTCATTTTTAAAAGAATCCAACCTATATAACTGATTTGCATATCTGTACTGCTTTGTTAGAACTTATTTCTCTTATTTTAGTTTTATTTCTATTTGTTTACATATTGGAAAAATTTTCCTCCTAAGATTGCATTTATAAAAGGTCTTCATGAAGTTAAGACTTTGTGAGATAATGAATTTTAGGGTATCTTCTATCTCCTACATAGCTGGCTGTGAAATGTTAGGTCCAAAGGTTATTTTTTTAAGCCTTTGATAATCCATTGTCATATTTTCATAATTATTGGTATCAGTCTAATTTTTGATCATATGTGAAAGCCTGGATTTCAGTTTTTAAGGCATCATATGAGTTTGGAGAATAGAATGGTTTTTTTTTAAGGGTGCAGAATTTCCATTGTGGTAATTGAAGGTCAGCTATTCTTTTTTTTTTCTTTATGCATTTAGGATAGGGGTACAGGGTCTGCAGGGTCTCACTACATAGAATCGGACTCTAGTGATTCTTCTGTTTTCAGCCTCCAATGTCCTGGGATTACAGGCATGCACCACCATGCCCCATCTCAAACACCTCTCAGTGTGCCCTGGGGTGGGGCTGCCACAACACAATGGGTATCAAACCCTGGTGCCATGCTCTGCTGAAGCAGGTGCTTTATAGTCCACTGAGCCATCAGGCCAGCCCAGCTATTCTCTTTTTTGCTTCTTTTCTTGATGGTTCTCATCTTCAGCAAACCTTAGTCCTTTTACCTCAGACATTATTTTTTACTGGGTGCTGTCACATTTTCACTATGCAAAGGTTGCCATGTTTTCATGGGAAAAAGAAGGAGAGTACTCAGGGTCTGTTTAGTTTTTGCCTCACCTATGTTGTGTAGTCTTTCTATAATCTGACTGACAACTGATTAATAGCACTGGGTGCTACCTTTCTACTCAGTGAAGGGGAGAGAGTAGAGTCCATGAAGAAAGGTCCCTTTTTCCACTTAGTTGTTCCATCCTGTACTTTAGGCCTTCTCTCGTTTGCAGGGACTATAGTTACTTAGTGCTAAGCACCCATCATCCTCTTGTCTTTTCAAGGATTTCTTACTGGTTTTTTGATATTTCTAGGATTTATTACCACTTTCCTTTTCTCTCTGTAGCATTTCTGGGGATTGATTTCTTGATTATGCTAGTTGACTATGTTCTCTTCTCCTTTAAAAAATGCTTTTAATTACATTTATCTTTAATATTTTTACTTAGTTTGAAATGTTTATATATTTTTGTGTGTTTTTTATTTTTGTTTTGTGACAGGGTCTCATTGTGTAGTTTAGGGTGGCCATGAATTCACTGTGTAGGTCGGGCTAGTGACTTGCAGTAGTTGGCCTTGGTAGCGCTTTGCCTCAGCCTCCTGAATGCTGGAATTATGGGCATGCACTGCCCCTCCAGTTGTTTATTTAGCAGATCAAGCGATAGTAAAATGTACCAATAAGCATACTTTTTAAAAAACAAAGAATAATGATTATTTAAAATTAGGGTAGGAAGGGCAATTTGTATATAATTAAATCCTAAGAATATAAAGGTTATTATGTGTAACTAATTCACTTAGGTTTCGACTGTTGTAGTCTACATAAATCACTTTGCTAGATAGTTTTATATTTTCATCTCTGTCTAAGTCTTAAGTTTTACTTAGGGGATTCTTTTAAGTAGTCATTTGTCTTAGTTACTTTTCTCTTGTTGCTGGGACAAATACCCAACACTCAAAATGAAGGAAGAAAAAGTTTATTAATTCACAGTTACTGGAGGTTTCAGTCCATATTCGACTGGCCCAAGGCTGAGTGGAACAAGGCAGAGAGCATCCAGCTCATGGTGGTGGAACAGCAATAATATGGTGGCAGAGACAGCCAATCAATCAGGGCAGCAGATCAACAGCAGCAGCTTTAGTGTGTCTCTCTGTCTCTCTTTATATTCCTATCAGACTCTCTGCCTTAGGATATCTGCCCTAGACCACACCCATAGTCTCAGCCTTACTCGGACCGATAATCCTGTCAGTACTATAACACATAACCCCAGTGACTCATGAGTCAAGTCTCAATCTATAGAAGTCCCTGCCCAGTGACTACATGCGGCTTTGCGGGGACAACTAGACATAAACCATAACATCATTCATCATGCTACTGTTCTAGATGGGCTTATTTTGAATCTTAATATAGTACTTGAATTATAGTCTGCAATAAAATGCAGAATTATTTCTTTCTGTAGGATTTATCAATTTCTTTAGAAGCTGTGTATGGAAAGGCCAAAGAAGGAATAAACTCTGAAGAAATACTTAGAAAATTTTATGATTGGAAGTGTGATAAAAGAGAGGAGTTTACCAGTGTTAGGAGTGAAACAGAAAGTTCTCTGCAGCATCTTGTAGCATGGTTCCAGAATACCCTAAAGGTAAGAACTGTTGCTTGGTGACATTTGCAGTATGAAACAGATTATGTATTTTTAATCATATCTCTTCTTTGTTCAAGAGTTGATATTGTTTATTGTTAATAGATATAAATTTAGGACCTGAGTGGTTAAGTTTCTTTATTGACTTTTGATCAGACTGTTCCTCGTATTGTTAAGACATTTTTTTCTTTTGCTCTTACTTTTTCTGCACTTCCCTTAACTATTAATTATCTTTAGATATTCTATGTATAGGTACATTTTTCCTCTGGCATGTAAGATTTATGAAGGTAAATACTACTTAATTTTTTTTCTGTAATCTTATTTTCTCTGTGCTATAGCCTAATATTCTATTTTGGATTTAAGGGTGCAGTGAATGCTAATTTAATTACTTGAGATACTTTGTTTTTATTTTTGCAAATGAGGTTTTTGATCTGTCTTTGGAAGAACCACCGACTTATGAAGACACAATTGTTAATATTGATGAAATCCTAGAAAAGGCTGAGTCGTGTGTTTGCAAAGAGCTAGAGATATCTCAGATTGTGAGTATTGACAGTTTTTTATTGCTTCTTTTGAAGCAGTGGTTTCTCTTGCAAATTGGAATGTGCGAACCAGTAATACAGTTTTTCTTGCTAGTTAATAAGTTATAACTCTTAGAACTTTGTTTGAAAAAGTAATACTGTCAAGTTCTAATCCAAATGCAGTGCAAAGTCTTATTATTCCTGATATTTTCATTTTTTAAAGTAAATTTTATTTTATTTTATTTTTCCTTGTTTCAGAACTTTTGTTTGTTTATTTATTTATTTTTATGGTCGGCTCAGCCTGCCCTGAGGGCAGGGCTGGCGCAGAATGTGGTGCCGGGGATCGAACCACGGTCCCTGCAGCCGCCTGCAGGTGCTTTAGACCACTGAGCCATCCTGCTGGGCCCCGATGTTTTCATTTTAATAGTTCACTTTATATTAAGAAATTTAATATTTAATTCTAGAAAGCCCTTCTTAGTGGATCAGCTATCTGTGTAATTTGATTCTTAAGTCCATCATACCCAATGACTGTAAGACTCTTAACTCTTTTTTTTTTTTTTTTTTTAATTTTTATTTATTTATTTTTTTCTTGTTTCAGAACCTTTGTTTGTTTATTCACTCATTTTTTTTATGGCCGGCTCAGCCCGCACCGAGAGCAGGGCTGGTGCAGCATGTGGTGCCGGGGATCAAACTGCGGTCCCTGAAGCCACCCAAGCTTTCCCAAGCAGGCGCTTTAGACCGCTGAGCCCACTGAGCCATCCTGCCGGGCCAAGACTCTTAACTCTTATGAAGACTCAAAATTAAAGATTAATGTAGTTCCGGGGCCCAGCAGGATGGCTCAGTGGTCTAAAGCACCTGCTTAGGACAGCTTAGGTGGCTGCAGGAACCACGGTTCAATCCCGGGCACCACATGCTGCACCAGCCCTGCCCTCAGGGCAGGCTGAGCTGGCCATAAAAATAAATAAACAAAAGTTCTAAAACAAGAAAAAAAATTTAAAAATATTAATGTAGTTTCTCAAGAGTATCTTGTAATTTTAATTAACATTGCTTATTAAAATTCTTATTTAGTCTGCTTGTTAGAAGTCTCAGTAGTTATTTTTTATTTTTTGCAGCTTTATTCGCTTAGATTAGATTAAAAATACATTATTATGCCAGGTATGGTGCACAAACATGTAATCTCAGATACTTAGGAGGCTGAGGCAAAAAGATAAAAAACTCCAGGGCAGCCTATTTCAAAGTAAAAAGGGGTGGAGGGGAGCTCAGTGATGGAATAATCGCATAGCATGTGTGAGACCCTGGGGTCAATGCTCAGTAGTGAAAACAATAGCAACAACTACAAAAAAATGCATTATTAGTATTCTGCTTGTGACAGCTTTAAGAACATTTGATGTAATTGGGATAATATGTTCCAAATTAACATGTTTGAAATCTGTCTAGAAAAAGTTTTATTTTGAGAAGTTTGAAGTGAATAATAGCAGTTTTTCAGAAGCATCATTTTGAATTTTACTCATTGTTATTGGAGGTTTTGGCTACTATCTTAGCTAATCCTTTTTGTGTAATTCTGTCTTTGATTTCATTTAGGAGCAAGGCGATGCAGACAGGGAGATCATTTTAAGTACTTATAGTCAAGTACTGCAGAAGATCCATTCAGAGGAAAAGCTCATTGCTACCATACAGTCCAAATACAAAGACAGTGTTGAGGTTGGATTATGCTTTCTCTTACTGGTCTTATGAATCAGTACTTTAAATTTTTTAATACGAATTTTTCTCAAAGTAAAGTACTAGTTCAATATTCATTGTGTTGATAAATTGTTGCTAGGAAAGCAATATAGCCTTTGCTGTTGTACGTAATTGAAATCACAATAAAGTGGGAATGATTTTTGTTGTTAAAATACATTTTTATTTTAATTTGTTTTTTCTTAGGTACTTGAAAACCTTTTTTTCATCCTTTTTCTTTATGTCTATATAAATTTAATGTAGGAAATTTGCTGGATAGAGAAAGCTGAGAAGAAATAAAAAGTTGTTCTTACAACACTCTTAGCCTATTTCACAGTATTTCCTTTTTGGATGAACACACATAATACACACACACATACACACATATAACATACATTGCCTTATTTTTTAAGCTATGTTGAAAATGTATATTCATTTAATAGTATATTATGAATATTTCCTGATATGGCTAATGATTCTTTTGTACTGTCGTTTTGAATGACTACATTATCATTCGAGTATAGATGTGTAACATTAATCTTTCATATATATTGGACATTAAGGTTACTTCCAGTTTTTTCAACCATAAATTTTATACATAATCTTTGTATAATTTTATGTGTGGTTTCTTAAATTCCTAAAATTGAACTTTCCAAGTTAAAAGAAGTGAACATTGCATATATTGTCAAACCACTTCTAGGTATAGTTTTTATTTATTTCGACAATGTATATATATTGTATTACACCTCAATTGAGATAATTGTTTTGTCTTTGCTACTTTGAGCCCTGAGATAGTGAAACTATAAATAGAAAAGAAGGGTATTATTAGTATTGTTTTATTGAAAATTGTAGCATTTTCTTACTATTTTTAGATAGGTGAATACTAGAAAAATAATAGTCAATAGATGACTGATCAGTAAATATTGTTGTCTGTAATGTTTGAAAATATGGTAACTTTCTCTTGCTTAGTTTAAAAAGCAAATGACTGAATATATAGATATGAACCCCAGTGTGGAACACTTGCTGTCCATTAAGAAGAAACTGAAAGGCTTAAAAGCTAACCTGAGATTGAAATTGGTTGAAAAGAATAATTTGGAAGAAGTAAGGAAATAGTTGTTTCTAACTGAATTCTATTTGTTGTCATTTTCCTTGGGTTCTGTTTTACCAAAATGTAAAAGTACATTCACATTTTATTTTATATACTGTATGTTTTTCTGTGTGTATCAATAAGAGATTGCATCAATAGCATACTTTCTCATATAATTATTCTTTTAATTCAAGTAATAAATAAGATATTTCCCCAAAGATGGATTTTTGTTGTGTTTTTAAGATCATCGTGTCTATGGCTCAGTATAAAATTTCTTGCAAATATTTTAAATTGTTTTCAAAAGATAAGAGTTGGAAGGACTAGGATGTTGTAATCTGGAGTGACTCATGCTGTATGCTGATACTTTTTGAATATGATAGTAATTCTCTAAAATTTTGAAGATTTATGTTAGAACAGATCTGTGTTATATCTTTACCCAATTTTATTATTTCTTCATCTTCCGAGAACCTAGTTGAGAGAGAAGTAGAATCTGTTTTCCAGTTTTATCTTACCCTAGGCTGTGGAAAAGGTGGCCTTTTTAAACCTAAATTTTCAGCTTTTGGCGAAACAAATCTGACTTTTAAAGCCTACTTCTTTTGTATTTATTAAAACGCCTTTGTTTTATGGAGTACCTGTGAGTCTCATGTTATTTTTCCTATAGTAGATGCTTTATGCATTTATCTTTTTATTTGCCGTGCTTCTGGCAAATACCATTAAAAAACAGTTTCAGAGAATTTACCTCTAGCTTCTGTTTATGACATTTACTTTATGGTTGCAGTTGGTTGTTTGTATTTGAAAAAATCTATGGCAAATTCAGAAACAAAAATATCTATATAATTGTGTTTATTTTTACGATTCTTTTATGTAGGTTTTAGAAAATTTAGTGTTACAATAAACTGATCTAATTCAACAAGTGTTGTAAAGGTCAATTAGGTTATATACTGAAATCACATAGAATACTATAGATTACATTTTTTAAAATTTGTTTTTGGTCTTGGGGATTGGCCTTTTGTATACTAGGCATAGAAATTGCATTTGTACTTATATGAAAATTTATTTTCAGTCTGCTTACTAAACTTGTAAAGCCATTTTTTTCTTTCTAATTAAAGTCTGATGACCCTGATGGATCTGAAATTGAAAAAATAAAACAAGAAATAACACGGTTACGTAATAGTGTCTTTCTGGAAATTTACCGTGAGAGGGAGGAATATGTAAGTATTTTAAAATTTAAATTAGATTTTATAGTAGAAATTGAGTCATGTCCATTTTATGAAATGGACTATAATCATATGGCTGGAGATGTTATCTTGGTCTGTGTACTAATATTTATGTGATTTTTTTTTTTTGTGTGTGTGGGACCAAGGTTCGAACTCATGACCTTGCACTTGTCAGGCAGGCACTTGTGTGCCTGAGCTATCCCCCAGCCCTTATTTATGTGAATTTAGAAATTAACATTTTGGGGAAATGTTGGGGTTTGAAATCAGGTCCTCCCACATGCTAGACAAGAGCTCTACCACTGAGCAGTACTCCTGGCTTGAAATTCTTTTTTTTATGGCTGTCTCAGCCTGCCCTGAGGGTGGGGCTGGTGCAACATGTGGTGCTGGGGATGAACCATGGTCCCTGTGGTTGCCTAAGTTTGCCTAAGCAGGTGCTTTAGACTCCTGAGCCAGCCGTGAAATTATTTTCTCATAACAAAATAATTCATCACTATTATGCCAATGTGAAAGTTACAAGACATTTTAAGGAAGGAAAAAGTATTACTTCTAACTTAGTGGTATGTCTTCCTTTTTAGCTTTTTTTGTATTCGTTTTTGCATGTGTGTATGTATATGTGCTATTGCCTGCCGTTTTTTTTTTTAATGTAAGAGAAAGCATAAGGTCTTGTTTATAAGAACGTAATGAACATTTCATAATATTGCAGTAAAGTCATTAATGAAGCAGCACAATTAATTGAAGAAATAATATAGTTTTACTATATTGAAACTACCTTGTTTGGGGTAGTTTCAATATCCTAATTTAGTGATTTCTTTAAAATGAATTAGTCACTGTATTTTATTGTATAATGGAAAGAATACTACATTATAGATCTACATTATACATCTGAGGGATATTATGGGGAAGAAGTTAGCTAAAAGTGTTTTGGAAATAGAAATACCATGAAAATAACAGGTATTTTAAACATCATGCTTTATTAGCAAATTGTAATATTTTATGAATCTGTAATATCTTAACAGATCTTTATGTTTAATGGATGTATAGAACCATGTGATGTGTAACTTTTGTAAGGCTCCTAAAAGTTCACATTTGCTTCAAAATGATTTATGTAGCGCTACAAATTTTTTGCTTCAAGACTTCCATTATTTTAAAAGTGTATTAAAATGTTAGAACTGATTTTAATATTTTGAGAAATGACAGTTTTATGATTCTAATAATGTATTATTATACTTTTTCATTTTAATTTGAAAGTGAGAGTGGACTTTGACCTTAGGCAATATTTGTGTTTGCATAAGACATAACATTGTTAATTAAGTT
>PVJA010039082.1:0-19370 GCA_004027025.1 Myocastor coypus | reverse complement strand
AAAGAAAGAAAGAAAGAAAGAAAGAAAGAAAGAAAGAAAGAAAGAAAGAAAGAAAGAAAGAAAGAAAGAAGAAAAGAAAATGGAAAAATGGAAAGGCTGAACCAGGGAGATAGTTGAGCAGTCTAAGTGCCTGCATGGCAAGCACAAGAACCTGGGTTTAGGGGCCCGGCGGGATGGCTCAGTGGTCTAAACCGCCTGCTTGGGGAAGCTTGTGCGGCTTCAGGGTCCACGGTTCAATCCCCGGCACCACATGCTGCGCCAGCCCTGCACTCGGGGCAGGCTGAGTCGGCCATAAAAATGAGCCAATAAACAAAGGTTCTGAAACAAGAATAAAAACAATAAATAAAAAATTGAAAGAAAAAAGAACCTGGGTTTAATGCTCAGTGCTGCATTCCATGCCAGCCCTGCATCAAACTGATCTGGACACCAAAACCGGGCTTGATGCAGCAGGCTTGTAATCCAAGCGCTAGGGAAGCTGAGACAAGAGGATCACTATGAGTCTCAGCTGCATAGTGAGACTCTGTACCAAATAAATAAATATATATATATATATATATATATATATATATATATATATATATATAATTTTAAAAGGAAAATGGAAAAATATTCCTTGACTGTGGATTGCAAGAAATAACACTGTGAAAATAATCGTGCTCCCAAAACTATTATACAAATTCAATATAGTCTCAATCAAAATACTATTAGTATACATCACGGATCTAGAGAAAATATTCCTAACATTCATCTGTAAACAGAAGGCACATAGAAGAGCAAAGGCAATTCTGGGCACCAAAGACAAGTCAGGAGGCATCACAATCCCTGACTTGAAATTGTACTACAAAACTACTGTGGTAAAATCAGCATGGTACTGAAAAAAAAAAAAAAAAACAGTTCTGAGGATCAGTGGAACGGAGTAGAAAATGCAAGCACAACTACAAACACACTCAGCCATGATACCTTTAACAAAGGTTCTTTGGAAGATAGCCGCTTTAATAAGTGGTACTGGAAAAACTGGTTTTCCCCAGGCCCAAGTCTAAAACTGGACTCATGACAATCACCATGCTCTAAACTACAGTCAAAATAGATCAAAGATCCAAATTTTAAAACAAAAACACTAAATCTACTAGAAGAGAAAGTAGATAGAAACTTTGAAGATATGGGAATAGGCAAAGAGTTCATGAACAAAAACTAAACTGCATGGAAAATACTTCAAAGAACAACCAGGATCTCATCTTATTAAAAAGTTTTTGCACATCAAAAGAAATCACCAGCAGAGTGAAAAGAAAGCCCATTAATGGGAAAAAATATTTTAGCCAAATGTCTCTCAGATGAAGAACTTTACTCTAGAACATAAAAATAATTTTTAAAAATCAGGTCCCCCACATTCAAAGACCCAATCCAAAAATGATCATCTGAGATGAATGCAAACTTCTCAGATGAAATAAAAATTTCAAATAAATATATGTAAAAACATACAACATCATGAGTCTTTTGAGAAATGTAAACTAAAGCAACACTGACATACCAGCTGTCTCCAGAAAGAATGGCTATCACCAAGAAATCAACAATAACAATACTAAAGATGTTATTAAAGGGTTCCTAAGGTTGAAAGGAGCCCTTTTCCACTGTTGGTGGGAGCATAAACTAGTATAACCACTGAGGAAATCAGGATGGAGAAACCTGAAAAAACTCACATTAGAGGTTTCACTGGACACAGCTATTCCCCTTCTGTGTATTTTTCCACAAAAATTAGAAATATCATACCACATTGACATATGTGCAGCCATGTTCCAGCAATATAGTAGGTCATAGCTAGATCTTGGAGACAAACCAAATGTCCATCAGCTGAGGATGGATAAAGAACATGTGGTATTCTTATACAATGGAGTACTATTCAGCTATAAAGAAAGATAAATTCAAGGCTTATATAGGTAAATGGATGCAACTACAGATCACACTCATAAAATCAAGCAGACTCACATATGTAAATGTTGTACTATGTCCCCAGTGGAAAAAACTGAAAGAGTAAATAAAATCTAAAAGATACACTAAATATTGTGAAAGGGAAAGAAATTGTTCATATGGAAAGAACAACCAGGATGGGTGAAAGGAGAAAAGAAGGAAGGTGGGAGGGCAATATATATGACAATTGTTCTACTAATTTCTATTGGTTTATTAAATGATGCAATTAATGCTAGCATTAATGTTAATTAATGCTAACATAATTATTGCTAATGTTAACAGTTCATGTTTAACGGTTTGATCAATTTTTCATGCCTATATCTGATAACTGGAACAACTACTTTGAAGACAAAAATATGAATCATAAGAACTGTTGCTAATTTCCTATCGTTTTGTTCTGAAATTCTGTACCATTTTTATTGTCTTTTCAAATAAGCTTTAAAATAAAAGAGTAGAATTCAGATACAGTACAGATCTGACCTTTCCATCTTTCATGTCCCCAATTCCAAAGCAACGGCTGTGTTAAACACACTGCATTAATATTATATTTATTTATCTGCAGTATCATTATGTGTCAAGTCTATTTTGTCACTCCCAAGTGTTAGTGATTTTGCACCTGATTTGGACCTGAGCAATGTCATTCATTTTGCAGAATCATCAGGCCATGACAGGCACTTGTTACAAAAATAACATTGCTTATTGGTAAGAAAATCACAGATTATGAAATACATTTCCCTTTTCTGACACTGATACTGCTTTTTTTAATAATAAACTATAAGATGCGACCATTTGTCATCTTAACTAAATATATCAATGGTTGATGTGTCAACCTTACTCCAAAGTGTATCATCTCTGAGTCAAAATATGTCCTGCCAACCAAGAGCAAAATAAAAGATAAAAGAAAGTAGGGAGATAGATCGTTCTCAAACGGGAGGGGGATCAGGAGACGCAGGAGAGGCAGAGAAAGATGACACAAAGACAAGGGAACAAAGAAATTAAGATGTTGTGTACATGTAGCACTTCTCACAAGGAAAGTAATCATTCTGTACTTATAAGCATATACTTATAAAGATAATAAAAATATCATTGTTATTTTTAATTTAATTGTTTTTATTTTCTTTTAAATCATAATGATTTAAAAATATCATTACCTAATGAGTTTTCACCATGCTTATTTAGAAGACTCACTTTTTCACGACATAATATCATATAGATCTTTGCTTCCCAAATATCTTTCCCTTCTAAAAGGAATCAAAGTCCAGGCATGGTGGTACAAGCCTGTCTCCTAGCATTTGGGAGGCTGAAAACAGGAGGATGACCAGGAGTCCAAGCTGCATAGTGAGACCCTGTACCAAACACATAAATTATAAAAAATTCATCAGCTTAACTTCATCATTTTTAGGGGGAAGTAAAATGGTTTATTAAAATTATAGCTACAAAACACAAAAATATAAAAACTAATGCACAACTTTATAAAATAAAGTAAAACAGAATATTCATAGAATTGTTCACCTCAGTAGTTTTAGCTCACAGTATCCAATGATTACTTCTTGTTCTTGAATAAGTATTAACATTAGGAATAAATTCATCTCTTTTCTACTTTGTTGTAATAATATGTGGCTTTTACAGTGAAAAAAATCAGTCTTATTTTCGTACAGAATTTAATCATTTTAATTTGACAATTTATAAGTCTTCTTAGGAGTTGTACACTGAAAAATTCTTAGATGGAGTATATTGTATGTCTGACCTTTCAGTCACAAGACACAGCAAGTAAAAACAAGAGAGTCAATGTCCCAGGCTGTTAAAAACTGGTGAACATTAGGACAAGGTAGTTCTCATAACTTTTTAAATTTTTAATATGAGAGAGCAACCTAAGATCTGCCAAGTTAGAAACTGTAGAAAACGTTATCTCATGTGTGTGATATGAGGCCTCCATTTGGGAATCTTCAAAGCTCTCTTGATGATCCTAAAACACAGCCAGACCTGAGAACTGTAAATCCAGAGTTTCATGCTCATTCATGCAATGATCTCACATTGGGCTGCTCTGAGTTTAGGCCCCCTATATCTTTTACAAATAAAGTTAAATGAAAGCACGGTTATAATTAGCAAGCACACACAGTCACCCTATGCTAAAACAGCAGGTATAAGGAGAGCCATGCTGAGCTTGATACATGATAAGATGCTCAGCTGTGCACCTGCCTGGCATCTGTGAGCCACCTCTCACTTTCCCCTTGGGATCATCACCCACAAGTTCAGCACTAAACCCAGGAGCTCCATGTGCACACAACTGCATTCCCAGAAGAAAATCACCCTTGCTTTTGGCTTTGAGAGTGACAAGCGCCCTTTATTTTAAGCTTGACAGTTAATCTGCAGCAGCCAGATGCAGACAACCTAGTGAGTAATGAACTTGGGCA
Organism: Myocastor coypus; assembly: GCA_004027025.1. NCBI lineage: Eukaryota > Metazoa > Chordata > Mammalia > Rodentia > Myocastoridae > Myocastor > Myocastor coypus. Next base: position 14,991 of record PVJA010039082.1, on the reverse strand, counting down.
GGTCAGTGGAGGCCCACATGATTTACATTCATTAAAACTAACTAAAACCACAGACAGGAACCAAAAGCTGGAGACTTTTATAATCAACAATTACTGGACTATACTATGAACTACCTCTACCAACTCTTAAAAACTTTCCTCTCCAAGGAGTTAACTCTCTCTGTTCCACACCTTAGACCAAATCATAATATTGGATTTTTCTGTCTTCCAGGGAGGGTTTGTTATTCTGGACTAGGTGCTTTAGAATCAAAACACTTCTGTCCAACCTAAAGTGCTTCAATCCTAAAGTGCAATGCCCCTTCCTCCGACATGCTCCCCACAGACATTTTGCTAGTATATATGCTCTGATTAGTACAATACAGTGTACTGGTGATATGATACCCATAACCTGGAAGGCACATAGGCAAAAAGTTCAAATTCCTGCTGAAGTTATCTGCCATAATAGTTAAACCCCATTTTTTAGTGTTTCAAAGTTCAACTCCAATTTACTCTAACCCAAGGTCTACTAAATCCTCAAGTGCAGTTGACTAAACAAAAATGAACTGCACTACAACTACAAGGTATTTAATGAGTGGTATGATGTTCATAAACTCAGACAATGCTTTCCACCCTAAAATGAGTGATATTGTACATCAACTTTAAATTCAGCATTCAGTAGTTAAAATTCTACATCTCCTCAATAGATTGTCAGTGGGTGGCACATCGCAGGCCCGCAGGACTCACAGACAGGAAATAGAAAATAAATGGGTAAATAAGATGCCGGAGCCATTGGAGAGGTTTTAAAGTGGTAAACGTGCTGTAACTTGCTAAATGCAGGGTGTACATTGTCTCCTAATTACAACATTGAACATGCCATAAGTATGCCTTGACATACACTGTTCCTTCACCAGGATCCCCTTTTCTACTTCCTCCACATAGAAAAAATATCTCTGCCCACTGAATTGAAGCTTTCTTCTCTATTAACTTAACTTACAGGGCCAGTGAGATAGCTCCGTGGTCTAAAGCACCTGCTTAGTCAAGCTTAGCTGAGTGCAGGGACCACATGCCCTGCCAGTCCCACTCCCAGGGAGGGCTGAAGCGGCCACACAAAAGAAAGGGGGAGCTGGGGAGATAGCTCGGTGGCACAAGTGCCTGCCTGACAAGCGCAAGGTCCTAAGTTTGAACCCCGGTCCCACAAAATAAATTAATTAATTAACTTTGCTATTGCTCAGTTTGTTCTTACTTTGTTTTCTGAGAGTTCATCAAATGTAGTGGGCCCTCACTTACCTTGGAAGTTACCTACCAGACGCCCCACTGATAAATGAAAATCAGCAAGCTAGCAACAATATATTTATATTAGTATTTATGTTTTTAAGGCCTTAGAAACCCTTCCCACTCTTACAAACCTTTCCCATACTTTTAAAAACACTTCTATTGTTCTTAACCGTTTTCTAATTTCATAAGCCTATGTAATTTTAAAGGCATACCTATACTGTACAGTACTGAAAAATCTTACAATATGGCAACAAATATGCAAGAAATAATTTACATAAGTATTTTTTGAAAACCTACAAAATAGTGAGTCCGCGATGATCAAACTGCGAAATAGCCTGGGACTATCTGACACGCACGCTCACACATTCAGACAGGACTGAAATATACACACCTTTAAGCCTGAAAGTACCTCTATAAATTTAAACTACACTGAAGGAAATACTACAATTCAGAATCACCATAAAATACTTTTTCAGGTCATTACACAGGCGCTGTTAGAGAAGAAATTTGCTTATAAAAATTATCTTCTCCCCCAACTTTTGGCAGAGAGTTGTGGCAGTAAACACTGACGTGCTCACCCAAGCTATCAAGCCATAGAATCTGTACCACCCAATATGTTTAGAGACTGCTTCAAAAAGGATCAATAGCCTCCAACACTGCAAGTTTCACTGGTGGCCCACTGCAACTGTGGAGCATTGGACTGTGTATGCATCTGCTTCTTCTTAATTCAAAGAAAAGAATTTTTTTATTTTTTTCTTTCCTTAGCAACATCAATAAGAAGGTGGGTCATGCCCACACACTGCGCTCTGTGTAACTATTGTGAGAACAACGTGCAGTGTGTCAAATGTTAAAAGGAAGAAAAAAGAGAAAAAGATTAATGTTTATTGAAAGTGTTAATGTTTAATTGTTTGATCAATCTTATACACCAATATCTATCAATCTAAACTGATCCAATGATGAAAATATGTAACACAACCATTCTTAAATCTTTCTGGTTTTGAAATTCTGTACTATATGTAAAAATAAATAAATAAATAAATAAATAAATAAATAAATAAAACATTTCTCAGCCGGGCGTGGTGGCGCACGCCTGTAATCCCAGCACTTGGGAGGCTGAGGCAGGAGGATCGTTGTGAGTTCGAGACCAGCCTGGGCTACAAAAGTGAGCTCAAAGCCAGCCTGAGCTGCACAGTGAGACCCTGTCTCAAAAAAGACAAAAAAAAAAAACATTTCTCATACCATTAGTTTTAGCTGATGGTGGTTTGGTCAAGGATTAGTATTTAGTGACACACACTCATGTAACCAGACTGTATCTATGCAGTTCACAGCTTCAGATTCAACCCTAATAGTAAAAATAAAATAAAATAAAATAAAATAAACAATTTCCTCCGGGAATTAAAGCCAAATAAACATCATCCATAACTCTTTGGTCCTGGAGTATTTACTGATGCACAATTTCCCTTCTGCCAACAATGAGTATTTAGCTAGTTCCTTAATACCGACACTCAGAGTCATGAGTATTTTGCCAACGGTCACCATTCTCCAGCACAAAGCCATCCTTTACTTGGCCTTTGCTGCTTTCATTACTGTTGTCACTTGATAATTCTAGTTGCATTTTGAATGAGTAAAATCACTGTCAGTGTAGCAAAAGTTAAAAGTGCTGAGTGAAACTTAGATATGTTAATACTCTTCATTTCTTCCAAAAAGATTATGTCTAATCATTTATCATTATTTGATCAATCTAAGGCTAATTCAATGGTTTGCATTATTAGAAATTTATGTAGTCTTATTTTTAAAAATCATATTTTAATACACCTCTAAGGATATTTATTTCGATACCAGATGAAAGCAACATGCCCACTGAACATACTGAAGTCAGATTTCTAGTTGTATCTGTTTAGAACGTTCATGTTTAAAGTCATAAGAATGGGGCCAGTCAAATATCTCAACAGATTAAAGCACCTGCTTACATGGGCTGGGGTTTGATCCCCAGCCTGCCATGCCAGCCCTGCCCCTGGAGCATGCTGAGACAGTGATTGAGACTGGGGGGCATGGTGGTGTGTGCCTATAATCCCAGCTCTTGGGAGGTTAAACACAGGCAGTTCACTATGAGTCTCATCTCCATAGTGAGACCCTCTAGACCCTGTAGAGCCGGTACTAAAATACGGACCAAAAAAAAAATCATAAGAATAATTGAAATAGACCTCCTAAGTCTCAGCTTTGTCCAGTAAGATTAAATACTTTCAGTTATTCATAAAATTTACTTAGCATGATTATAATTTAGTCCCAATATAAAGTGGGCAATGTTAAGCCTAATGAGCATGTCCACAAGTGGCTTAAATGACAATGTTTCAGATAAAATAAAATACTATAGCAGGAAGTCTTGTTCTTCTCCAATTTGTGCTAAACGATGTATGTAACAAGTGAGAATTCACTATTGCATTGCAACTGAAGCCAACATCGAATTTCTTTCTTCTGCTCAAATTATTTTAATTATCTAAATTGATTGTCATTCTTCTTCCATCCTTTCTGTTTCTGCAAATCAATATTAGATGATAGCCAAAGAAAGACCTGGACAGAATGAGAGATTAAAATTTATATTCCTCAAATGTATTTTTGTGGTCTACCCGTGCTCTGACCTCAGCTAGTAATTTAGACCACAGTAGGAGATTCAGTAATGGGAAAATTGTATTTTGTCCAAATAATTCATTTACATATTTTCCTTCAAGTATGAAATTGCAAAATGACCATTATGAAATTTGTTTCAATTAGAATCAGTTGAAGAGAAGGAAGAGAAAAAATGTAATTAGAAATGTGTGTGATTTTAACACAAGGTCACTGCCACTTAATCACAAGTTGAATTCTAGGAGATAATGCTCCAGTCAAGAAAAGCCATTTAGTTCATCATATACCTGAAATATTTGCCTGAAATATTCAATCCAGCATGATAATATCAACAATTAGCAGCTATGAATTATTCACAGTGACTAAAACAGGGAGACACTGTCACTGTTCCTACTTTACAGATTAGAAAACTGAAGTTCAAGGCGGCTTGTTTGGATATTGCCAACTTACTTGGAAGGGAACTGAGATTTCAGGCCAGGGCATCTGACTACAAGGATTCCCTCTTTCTCAACCAAAATCCTCTTCATATTTCACACATCCTCAAATCCAGTGTATTGTCTCATTGCTAAGTTCCCAGAAAGTATAAACATGAAAGACCATGTATTCAACAGAACCTGAGATTTAAAAAATAAAAATCACTCATCTCTTCTTGCTTTGACAAGTCTAACTTCAGATTATATCAACCAATAATTAATTCACTTAATTTATTTTCCAATCAAGTTTCAACCTTGATGTCTGGATCTTTCTAAAAATCCAGAATTTCATATAATTCTATAGTCTGTGAAAAAGTGGCCGCTGTTATTTCTAAGGCACATTTTATCCCAAAAAGCTTTGATTTATTGATTCATATCTGCATATGCACATGACAAGAACAGGCAATTCCTGGGGGAATTCAAGCTATCAAATTGTCACTAAGTAGGAGACTCTTTTGAAAGTGATAAATGAAAAGAGTAAAGGAAGGGGGAATTTCCAGAGTTTCTAGACTGAAAAAGAGGTGTAAGAAACAGATTTATGCTGATTGAGGCTAGGAATGAAGAGACCTGAGGGGACGCACTGAAATTCAGAGGAATTTTGTTGTTCTTCTGCCACTGTAATGGTATGAGATATTCAGTGGGACAGAGGATATAAATGGACCTGAGGCTTGTAGAGTTGTGTCAAGCATTTAATTCAATCCACTGCTGAAATTGACTACATCTCTCTGAAAACACAAAAGGGGAGAATAGATGGTATTTTTAAAACATTAGAGAGAAAAACTGTCAGATCATTTCTTGACTTCAGTGCCAATGCTTGTTGCTAAATTAATAGGCAATTTCATATGTGAACAAATTGTGAAATCTTTAAATATAATTATGGTACATTTTAAAATATCAGCTCTAATTATATTTTCCTTTGACAAAGTAATTAAGCTTCAAGAAACTGTGATCAGAGCAATGTTTTTATTGCCAGAGTTTAGAAGATAAGAAAAGTGTCTTTAGATTGTTTTACTAAGAGCAAGCTAAACTTCATATAACCTATTGCCCTGCCTTATGAAAGAAAAGCTTAAAAATAGACTAATAAAAACAAATTTTAATCTTCTTTCAAGTCTCTCATTGATTTCTACTTCAGTGTTCTTTAGGACAATGGATGTACGTACTACAGACTGCTTTTCTCTCTGTGGATTTGTTTTCTGCATACTTAAAATCACAGGCTTGTAAAACAGCCTTTTTTGTTATTAGCCCAAAACAAATGATTTGAACCTCAGGATTCCATTTCCTAAGAGGAAGCAATACAATGCCCTCAGCTGGTACTTTAGACTTCAGATTTTCCTGACAATTTATCTTCCCAGGAGTCTATAACTATTTCTTTCTTTCAGAGGTCTTTAACCCTTCCATTTCCTTTCCCTCCCTACCCCAACTTATGTCTTAATGAGTGTTTCTCTGTTCACTTGAACGGTATTTCTTTTGCCTTTCTCTCCCTTGAAATTGCTCTCTCATGATTCACTCTGACTTGCAGGCAAAATCCTCTCCATGAAGTTCTAGGGACAGCCTATGTCTACCAAGTCCTAACAGTCCTCACATTTTTCCTTTTCTCAGTTTTCGTTTCCTCATGAGGAAAAGGAAAAAATTATAAAATGCAAATGTTCAATGAATAAACTAAAGAGTACAGATACACTAGTAATTTGGACAGATTTTTCCCTCTACATTTAGAGACCATTTGAATTTAATTTGCAAAGAGACTAGCAATAAATATGCAAAATATTATAATCCCTATCTCCTAAATTAGGACAAGAGTTTAGAGAAGGCTGAGAAGAGCAAAGGCCACAACAGTGATGAGGAGGGGGGAATGAAAAGAAGAAAGACACAGGATCAAGGTGGAGCTCAACAGCGCAGCCCCTTCCTGGCAAGCATGAGGTCCTGAGTTCAATTCCTGGCACCAAAAAAGAAAACAAGATCAAAATACAGTACCTGTCCTAGTATACTTGCAGTTTGAAGGGTATATTTATACTCATGAAGTACATTGAGAAAGATGGAAGAAAGTGCATGAAATGCCAGCTTATGTAATACTTTGTCACTTGGGTAGACTGGACATTTGACTAAGCCTCACTACGCTATCAGGTGCTTCAAGGTTTAGCATGTTTTCTGTTAAACATAGAATTGCAGCTGGCACAAACCTGAACGTGGAAGTAGAAAAGGAGTGAAATATGGAATTCGGTTCCCAGAACTTTCATCCCCAGGGGAGAATCAATTACTGGCCAACATATCAAGATTTACAAGTAATGCAAAGATCCCTGGTTAAATTATTGCCATTCCTACCTCACTGAAGGCCATAAATAAAAATGAATTTTAGTGTGTAGGGCAAGAACAAAGCATCTCAGAGATGGAATAGCATGAAAAACACACCAAGCTATTAAGGTTATCTTATTATTTGCTGGTAATTGTTTGGGAATAAATAAGTGTATATCATTTTTAAAGACCTGTCCCCTTTATTATTAGTTCCTTTCTGAATATCTAGTGATGCTTTTGTACACTAAGTTATACCCATTTGGAGGAACTAGCAACTAAGACAGACCTGTTTTTTCCTGAAAAGTTATGTACTTTAAAAGATAGTGTTAAAAGTCAAAATGCCCAATTGTTGTTCTCTTCTGACATTAGTGTATAATTTCTATTCACGACAAACCATGAGGATGTACTGTTCTTCACTTTTAAAAAATCTAGCAGAAAAGGACCTGTATACGCATATTCATATTCACTCTTCAGTGCAAAATACAGCGCTAAAGATCTCCTTGATTTATCATTGCTTTATTGTGTTCTATGAGTTGCGCCCTTATGCAATACTTAAATGAGTAGGCCATACATTTTCTTTCTTAGATAATTATGACTAGAAAAATATAAGGTTTTTTGTAAGAATAATGACTATTTGGAGCACCAAGAAAGTAATAGTAGTGACCTGCCTAGGTCTCACTACAAATTTCTACATATTTTGAGAGCTCTAACGCAAGCTCTGGTAAATCACTTAACTTTTTTTTATCTTTTTCTTTGCCCTCCCAAAAGAAACATAATTGACAAGTCTAAACAGGCCAATTACATGATTAAGAAAAATTTAATAGAGAGCTTCTAGAAATACCTCAGCTCTCTTACTGCTGTCTGCAGAAATACAGAACTACTCAGCAAATGGAAGCATCCATGTGCTAACTGAAGGACAAACTGGACTTCTTGGACAAGCCTTACGCATGTTTTTTTTTTGTTTGTTTGTTTTGTTTTTTTTGTTTTGTTTTTTTATCCAGCTTCCTCTAGTGTGTCAACACCAAGTACACAACGTCCAGAACAAAATAGTCCCTCCGCTAAAACTCTTCTGGGAAGTCCTGCCAGATCTACCACCTGAATTCCCAGGCACTTTTCTCTTACTTTAAATCCATACAACAGGCCAAGGATGTAGCTCAGCAGCACAAGTGTCTGCCTGGTGATCACAAGGTCCAGAGTTTAATTCCAAGTCAAATTTTAAAAAAAGTAAATAAAAACGAATCCACGCCCGGAACCCATACTCAGGTCCATGCATGTAGTTAGGAACCTGCCTGCGCCCACTGGCTACTTCCCCTCCTGGAGTCTAGCGAAAGGTACTTGCAGGTACTTTTGCAGACTATACAGCAGGCATCTCCTCTGGAACCCTGCAGCAAAATTCCCTGTAGAGTCTGGGTTCAGACCCTCCCAGCTAAGCCAGGTAATGACGTGCTGCTAGAGGAGCACAGCGGGTCCACTTCCACAAGCAGCAACAGGAAGAAGCAGACGATAGCAGCCAGATCCAGACAGCACATCCGAACATCTGGTTAATCCGGACCTGAATTTCAGTAAGTGCTAACCACATAACTGCAGCAGAGCTCTACACCAAAGGGCAAAGAACAGTGATATACAAAATGACAAAGAGAAGGAGCAAGATGCAATCTCAGGCCGCAAGCCCACACAGCATAAATGCAGGAGGCACTAACTTAGAAGAAGAACTGGAAATCACACAACTGAAACTTTGATGGAGAAATGTAATACCTCCATGACAAAGAACAGTGAAATAAATTTGCAGTGACAAAGCCAAGCCCACACAGACTACTAAAAGATATTATAAAGAGGAACCAAAATGACCCAAATTCCAGGAATGAGAACACAAAGAACCCACCAAATAGGGCAACTGATTAAATATAGGGGAAAAATGGAAAAACAATAGTAGATTTTTTAAAATATCAAACGTAAGTTAGTACATTTCAATTATTACCATCAATGTAAGTGAGCTTAATTCTCTAATAAAAAGAAATAGACTGGCACAATGGATTAGGAAGCAAAATCCAACAATATGCTGTATAAAAGAAACACACTTAACACATAAAGAAATCCATAGGCTGAAAGTGTAAGGATAGAAAACAATGCCACATGACCCAGAACCTCAGAAAAAAGCAGGGGTAAAAATCCTGTCTGCAGATAGCCTGAACTTGAAACCAAAATCGATCAAACAAAATCAAGGTGGTCATTACATACTGGTCAGAGAAAATATGCAAGACAAAGAGATAACACTCATAAATATATATACAGCCAACATGGGAGCACCGAGCTATATAAGACAAATCTTAATGGACATGAAAAATCTAATAATCACTACCACAATCTTAATGGGAAACTTTAGTACCTCTTTATCCCAAAAAGGTAGGTCAAGCAGACAAAAATTAGCAAAGAAAGAGTAGAACTTGGAACAACTGGACTTAGTGGACATATACAAAGTGGTACCCCCAGCCACTTCTGATTACATATTCTTTTGAGCTTCACATGAGACATTTTCTGAAACATACCACAAATTAGTCCATAGATCATTCTCAAGCATATGCAAGAAAACAGAAATTACCCCATGCATTATATATGACCACAGGGCAATGAAACTGGAAATAAATGATAAAAGAAAACACAAAAAACAGAAATACATGGAAATTAAGCAACAAGCTCCTCAGCAACCAATGGGGTACAGAGTAAATTAAGCAAGGAATTTAAAAGTATCTACATTTTAATGATAATTCAAACACAACCTATCAGAATCTATGGGACGCATTGAAAGCAGTTCTTAGAGGGAAATTTAGAGCTCTGAACTCACACATTAAGAAACAGAGAAGGAACAAATGAATACCCTAACGATGCACCTAGATCATCTAGAAACGGAAGAGCAAATCAAACCAAAGTCGAAGGACAGGAGGAAATTATGAAGATTAGATCAGAAATTAACTCAATCATGACAAAGAAAGAAATATAAAGAGTTAATCAATCAAAAATCTGGTTCCTTGAAAGATTAAACAAAATTGATAAGCCCCTATTCAACTTCATCAAAAAGAGGAAGAAAGAAACAACTCAAATTCAAGTAATAAGCAATGAAAATGGTGACATTACTGTAGACCTAGTGGAGATCAAGATCATTCATAGCTACTTTGAGAATCTTTACTCTCACATAATTGAAGACACAGATGAAATGGACATATTTCTAGAAGGGTACAAATTACCAGAACTGAATCAAGAAGATATAAGAGCTCTCAATACTCAATGACAGCCAGTGAAATATAAAATGTAATAAAAACACTACCAACAAAAAAAATATCCAGGTCCTGATGGGCTCACAACCGAAATCTATAATACATTTACAGAAGATATTATCTCAATGATCCTCAAACTCTTCAGTGAAATCAAAAGGGAAACAGTCCTCCCAAAAACATTCCTTGAGGCAAGTATTATACTGATAACAAAACTAGAGAAACATGCAACTAAAAAGATAACTGCAGGCCAATCTCTCTCATGGATGCAAAAATCCTACCAAATAGAATACCACAAATCATTAAGAAGATTATCCATCATGACCGGGTAGGATTTATTCCAGGAATGCAAGGATGATTCAACATATGCAAATCTATAAATGTAATACCCTATATCAATAGAATCATATCCAAAAACCATATGATCATCTCAATTGAGGCAGAAAAGGCTTTTGACAAGGTCCAACACTCCTTCATGTTCAAAATCCTACAGTAAGTTGGAAGAGATGGCCTCTACCTCAATTTGACAAAATCCATATATGACAGTCCAACAGCTAACATAATTGTTAGTTTTTTATCTTTTTTTTTTTTTTTTTTTTTTTTTTTTTTTTTTTTTTGTCTTTTTGAGACAGGGTCTCGCTATGCAGTTGAGGCTGGCCTTGAGCTCACTTTTGTAGCCCAGGCTGGTCTCGAACTCGCACCAATCCTCCTGCCTCAGCCTCCCGAGTGCTGGGATTACAGGTGTGAGTCACAACCCCCCGGCTTAGCTAACATAATTCTGAATGGAGAAAAACTGAAATCTTTTACTCTCAGATCTGAGACAAGACAGACAAGACAAGGATATCCTCTACCACCACTCCTATTCAATATTTAGCTACAGCCACTAGACAAGAGAGAGAAATAAAAGGAATAAGAATAGGTAAAGAAGAAGTTAAACTATCATTATTTGCAGATTACATTATACTCTACATGGAAGAGCCAAACAACTCCACCAAGAAGCTACAAGAATTAATATGCACATTCAGTAGCAGAGCAAGACACAAACTCAACACACAAAAGTCAATACTATTCCTCTACACAGATAACAAACACACTGAGAGAGGAATTAGAGAAATAATACCTTTTACAACAGCACTGAAGAGAATGAAATACTTAGGAATTAACCCAACTAAAGAAGTAAAAATTTTATTCAATGAAAACAACACTACACTAAAAAAAGAGATCCTAGAGGATTTCAGAAAATGGAAAGATATTCCCTACTCCTGGATAGGAAGAACCACCATTGTGAAGACGACCATACTCCCAAAATTGTTATACAAATTAAGTGCAATCTCTATCAATATACCATCAACATACCTGAAATATCTGGAGAAATCATTCCTAAAATTTATTTGGAACCAGAAAAGACCTAGAATTGCAAAGATAACCAGAGGCAATAGAGATAAGGCAAGAGGCATTACAATTTCTGGCCTAAATTTATACTACAAAGGTACAGTGATAAAATCAGCATGGTATTGGCAAAAAGTTAGACCTGAGTATCAGTGGAATAGGTTAGAAGATACATAAGCAAGTACAAACACACTCAGTCAATTTATCTTAAACAAAGTGGCCAAACGTGTTTACTGGAAGAAAGATAGCTTCTTTATCAAAAGGTGCAGAAAAAACTTTCTCTCTACATGCCAAAAACAAAATCATGACACAGGTCTATCACCATGCACTAAACTAAACTCAAAATTGATTAAATATCTAAATATTAAAAGAGAAACACTAAATCTCCTGGAAGAGAAAGTGATAGGAAATCTTGAAGATATCAGGGTAGGCAAAGAGTTCATGGACAAAAATGAAAATGCACATTAACACTTGAAAGAATCAATAACTTGGACTTCCTCTGGCTAAGAAGTTTTTGCACATCAAAAGAAATTACCAACAGACAACCCACAAATTTTGAAATAATTTAATCTAACAAATATTCAGACAAAGGTCTTCTATCTAGAATTTGTAAAGAATCCAAAAACACTAGGGTCCCAAAATTCCAAGACCCAATCCAGAAATGGGCATGTGAGATGAGCACACACTTCCCAGAGAAAAACATTCATCAAGCCTATAAATACATGAACAAATGTTTCACATCACAAGCCATTCATGAACCAAATGGCTAAAACCATGAACCAAAATAGATCTCTCCTCCTTTATATTGTGGATATTAAGTATTTTGTTAGCAAAGAGTCTAAAGGTAATGGGACACTGAATTTAATCACAACAGTTTGTAACTACCCTGTATATTTAAGTTCAGCCATGCAAACACTATGGAAAGAAAATAGATTAAAATGGTTTATATATTCTGTATGGCTTATTGTGGAAGTTCCACAATAACAGGCTCAATAATGTTTTTAATATAATTACTTATAATACCTAGGAAACAATTCCTGAGTCCATTAAGATAGTTGAAATATTTTATTTCACTTCTTCAGCAAGATAATTGAAGTCATTCAGAAGATGACTGAGTAAAGAAGGAAAGTCTTCTGTCTACCTCTTTATAGAAGGTCTTATGAAGTTAATTTATCCCCAGTCACAATATAGGCCTTTATAAATAGTTGAATGAACACAAGTAATAAGTTTAAGATTAAGGAATAGGAAAACAAAGGATGTTTGTAAAACTAAATTCTAGCACGTTTGATATTGCGGCTTTCTGTTCATGTTGCTTCCTTCTTAGAAAGGGCAGTTACTCCCAACATGAGTAGTTCAAAATAGAAAGAAAAATGTCCACTCATTTGAAGCATGATAGTTACTTAATCAAGATAACTTGCTGCAAAATTAGCCCAAATCTTATGATTTATAAATATGGAGAAAATACTCTAAAACTCAGATACAGAGGCCAGGCACCAGGGCCCACCCCTATAATCCCAGCACTTGATCGACTGAGTCAGGAGGATCATTGCAAGTTGGAGACCAGCCTGGGCTACAAAGTCAGCTCAAGGGCAGCCTGAACTGCGTAAGGAGACTTTGTCTCAAAAGAACAAAGAAAAACTATAATAAGTAAAACTCAGATGCAGATAAATCCTACCATTCAGCACTTAACTGCATTTAGTAGATATCTTTGTAGCATCATTATACCTAGGAATGGATTGATGCTGACAATTAGGTTTCAAAAGTGTGGATAGGGCCTGCGTGCTGAAATGTAGACACAGAATTGCCTCCCAAGGGACATTTTACCACTGCTGTAACCAAGAACCTATGCCTCGTATCTCACCACAATAGTCACAGTCCAGAGAACAGAGTTGTCATCACCATAGCTATGATCCCCACAGCCCAACACACCTGATCAGAAGACCATATCACATTTCCAAACACATGTCCTCTGAAATGTTTCTGAAGGCCAGGACTTAAACCACATGGGAACCACCAGCTGTGAGGACTCTGGGAAATGAAGTGCTTCACCTCCCAGCCTCTGAGTACAGGGAGGCACCCAATGAGCCACTGGAACAATGTTGAGAGAGTCAAATCCCTGATCCTGGCCCAAGAGGTCAATTCTATTACACTTTTGAGGCCTTGAGCATTTGATGATTCTCTCCTTGGTGTTTAACAAACGTACAGGAAAGCAAAGTTCATGCCAGATCCTGTAAAAAAACAACATCTTTCAAGTCAATTGCATGCTTGTTTATGCTCAAATAAGTCAAGGAAGAGTATAGTGTTTTTGTATTTAAAACGGCTATGAAGAGAAAACACAAAACAATTCTAGGATAGTTAACAAAATCTTATAATATTGATGCATATGTGAACAATAGCAAGTTTTCCCACAACAACAAAATGACCAACATCTGAGAAGAAAAATACCAAATCTGTTTCCTTAGCTTGCAACTAAGTAAAGTAGCATGGTTGCAAGCTTGGATATTAAGACATTAAAAACTCTCCCAATTATATACTAAATTTGTGACCTTGAGAAATTAATTGCTCCTCTTTTAACCTCTGATTGTGTACCCAAGTCTAATTTTAGAAGGACAATTGAGTAATACAGATTTGCCCTAAAGGCTAAATAAGATATTTTGTACTTGTCATTTCTTCAATTGTATGATATATATTTCATAGTTTCTGTTAGTCAGATTCCTGTTACTATAATGAAATACCTGAGATAACTAACTTAGTAAAGAAAAGTTTATTTTGGTTCATAGTACTAAAGTTTTTAGTCCTTATTTGAGTGGTTTTGCAGCTTTCATAAGGTTGCATAGCATGGCAGGAGAGCACGGTAGAGAAATTCTGCTCACCTCATCAGTCAGCAAGCAAAGAAGCCTCAGTGGGCTGGGTCACAAAACCACTTCGACCTCCACACCAACAGTGCTTTGCGGACCATCTGCTAGGCTCTGCCACCTCTGGGTTCAACCACTTTCTGATGATGCCACCAAGGGAACAAAGCTCTCAACATGTGGACATCTGAGACACTTATTCAAACCACAGTGATTTGTACAATCTGTAATAACATTTTAAAATCAAAAATTGAAAGCTTGAATTAATCCACACAGGTAAATACTTGTCACTGCCAGGTAGCTATAGGATATGTTTTGATAATATCATATCAGTCAAGAGATTGCTTTGTTTCAGTTGATTAATTTTCTTATAGGATTACATCTCTGGCTGTTCCTAAAAATAATTTCAAAAATATTACATAAGGATAAAGCTCTGGAGGAAAAATGTAATTCCTTAGAAGTTACCTGAAACTTGTTGGTATATCTAGTTTATTTGTGGTGAAGGCCTATCACAAACTATTGCACATCTATTTAGCAAAGACTTCCAGGTCACTTTAAAGGAATATTTAACATCAATGAAGAGGGCCTGCCTATAGCTCAGCTGACTAAAGCACCTACTTAGGCAGAGTGCAAAGGCCGAGGTTCAATCTCCGGAGTGCTGCATTAGCCCCTCCCTCGGGACACGCTGAGAGGGCGACTGAGACTGGGCATGGTGGCATGCGCCTGTAATCCCAGTACTTGGGAGGCTGAAAACGGGAATCACTGCAAGTCCCATCTACATAGTGAAACCCTGTAGAACCTGTCTGAAATATATTTTAAAAAATCAATGAAGACATAATT